>QTSX02003031.1:0-164058 GCA_014839935.2 Entomophthora muscae | reverse complement strand
GTGATAGGAAAGCAACAGGGAGTCCAGCAGAGGTGGCTGAAGGCTAAGAAATTTAAAGGTTGATTTAATGAAGCCCAAGCTGCAAAGGAAGCTATTCCAAAGAAAAGTTTAGAAAGGTCAAACTTTCAACTGTAAGAATAGGCAAAGAAGGACATATGAGGCCCTATTGTGACAGAAATTGTGGGATAGTAAGAAGCCATTTCTAAGTGACGATGAATTCCCACCCATATCCACGAGTTAATGATTAACCATCAACATGGTTTCAGATACTGTTTTGTAAAATTTCCAGTGGAGATACTAGGATTAATAAAACAATTAATCCTAACCAAAGCAGCCCAAGATAAATAGCCTGTGAAAGCATAAGAGTATTTTCTGAATAAAATTCTGGACATTGAGATGCAACACAATTTTCAGTTTCAAGAATGGGGGGAAGGAGCTACAAAATGGTTTGGCACAAAATTAACATTGGGCAGCACCAATGACAAAGTTCCAACTGCAGGACCCCATCTTCCAGAAATGCTTCTGTTGAGAATCAGATTGTACAGAATGTATCGTAACAACCTAACCACAGGATGCATTTTTAAAAATTTAAGTTAGACCAAGGGATATATAGTTTTTATTGAGTAAATTTTTGGGAGGGAATCAACTCTTAAGAGTTGAAACAGTGAAAATTATTCAATATATATGTCAAGTTTATACTTCTGGAAAGTATAATAAACGGAAAAAGGGGGAAGAATTAAGAAGAGAATGATACTTTATTTAATATGAATATAGGCAAATATATAGTATCATGACAAGCCACATGCTGTCCATGTACGTCATGGCTCTCAAAGGGCTTATCTGAGTAATGTTCCTCTTGGGTCACGAGGCTTACTCAAGTTGTGTTCCATTTAGGATCTGGATTATGTGATCCCTGTCATAGATGGCTTGACTGATAATGGTGCCACCAGTTTACTGGCTGGCCAGTGAAACCACTCAGTGCGTCCATTTGGTGATCTACTCGGGGCGTTAATTCCCCAAGAGGGAGTAATCAAAGATGTTCAACATCTCCCCTGGGGTGCTGGAAGGTGGAGCCTTGGGAATTTTCTTGAGAGTGTCAGGGGATACATGCTTGGTATTGATTTAGTTTGGCGTTGGGAGCAGGGATTATGGAGTTTTGTTGGGCTGCTCTTGCCTTGCACAGGTGGAGGCAGTTGTGGTGCATACGTTTCAGTTCAGTCCAAGCTCCAATCCCTTTGATGAGATAGGTGTTGTTGGGCTTGACTTTCATGACAATGCCTGGTCCACACAATCCTGGGTCCAGCTTGGGTTGGTCATGATTGATAACCCAGATTTGTCCCTGACTTGGAATCTCTCTTGTTGTAATGGGATTGTTTCCCTTTCAACCCTTTGGCATTCCATCTCCTCTTGGTCTTTTCTGGCGTGTTGTACGTTAGGGTTGCTGTTGTCTGGCACCTTTTTGGGCCAAGGTAATAGTGGTCCTGTGGCTGTACTAACGAGAGCAGGCTTTTGTCCATAGACAAGTTCATAAGGGCTTTTACCCGTATTGTGGTTAACTTGTGTTCTACAGACCATGAGCACTATTGGGAGCATGTCAACCTAGGCCTTTGGATTGTTAGCAGATAACTTACTGAGGGCTTCTACAAGCGTGCCGTTTAGTTGTTCTACTTGTCCATTTGCTTGAGGGTGATATGGGCTGGCTGTGATGTGTTTATCCTGTTTTTTGCAAGGTAAATGTTGGTATCAATGGCTTTAAGTTTGGTGCCTCCATCTGTGATTAAGATGTCAGGTTTCCCAAACTTGGCTATGATTTTCTTTCCAATAAATTGTCTCACATCATTGCCTTTATGTTCTTTGGTGGCTTGCGCCATGGGCCATCTGGTTGCATAGTTAATAGCTGTGATGGTGTACTTTTTACCTTTGTTTTTGCCAGGCATTAGTCCCACAATATCCAGTGACCATACCTTGAAGGGTTGTGTGATGGATCCAGGTACTACTGACTTGGGTGGTGCTTTGGTGCGGGCGTACTTCTCACAGACTTCACATTGTTCCAGTACCTCTTTAATATCATCTAACATGTTGGGCCACCAGTAGCGTGTCTTGAGGTATTCATGCAAGTTTCTGCTGTGGGTGTGTCCAAGGTCTCTGTGATATCAGAGGATTGTGTCAATCTTTTGTGTTGACGGGAATTAGGGTACAGTGTCACCATTTAGAAGTATTTGGTGTAGCGTACCATATACATTTTTGAACAGGTGCTTGTTATTAAGGACCTTCTCTTGGATGTCCATTGGGGTGCCAGGTGGGAACCCTTCCTGGAGATTCCCCATGATTAACATGGGCCAGTCAGGGTTACCATCAGTGCAGAAGACATGTTTGCTGTATAGCCTTGACAGGGCATCTTCAGTAAGCATTTCCTTGCCTAGCTTATATTTGATTTGCATGGGGTATCTCTGTATGGGACTCATCCATTCAGCTTGTCTCATTGACAAGTGTTGTTGTGTTTTGAAGAACACTAGCAACTTGTGATTGGTGAGTACCTTGAACGTTTGGGCTCCTTCCAGATAGCATCACCACTTCATGAGGCAGTGTATGATGACTACCAACTCCTTGTTGTGTATGGGATATCTTTGTTTGCTGTCAGATAACTTTCTTAATTCATATGACACAGGGAGGAAGTCCTTTTCTGCCATTTGGATACAGAGTACTCCTCCTATAGCGTAATCAGAAGCAATGGTTTCTAGCTCATAGATTCCCTCACAATTTGGGTATTTGAGGATAGGGACGGTGACCATACATTCCTTCAGTTGGTGGAAGTGTTGATCACATAACAGTGTCCAGACAAACTTGGTTGTTTTGCCCGTGATGGCAGACAGGGGGCTATTAGGGTACCCTAATTAGGGATAAACCTTCTTATGTAGGCTACCATTCCAAGAAAAGTGCAGAGTTTGCTCTTATTTCTTGGAGCTGGCATCTCATTTATGGCGCATATCTTGTCTGGGTCTGGTTTGATTCCTTCCTTGCTGATAATGTGACCAAGGAATGGAAGTTCCATTGAGAAGAACTCACACTTTGACGGGTTTGCAACCAATTGGTTTTCTTCAAGGGTGCAGAGGACCAGGCGGATGTCTTTCCAGGGTTGTTCCATGTTGGGACTGTAAATGATGATGTTTTATAGGTAGATGATTGCTTGTTTTCTGATGTATTCCTTGAAAACTTTGTTCATGAAGGTCACAAAGGTACTGGGAGCGTTTGCCATGCCAAAGTTGAGAACAACACATTCAAAGGATCCATATTTAGTTCTAAATGCAGTCTTTGGAATGTCTTCAGGTTTCACACAAATTTGGTGATAATATGCTATCAAATCAATCTTTGTGAAGATTTGGGACCCCCAGGGCATCAAAAAGGTCATCAATTAGGGGCAGGGGATACCTGTTCTTAATTGTGACCTTGTTGAGCGCTCTGTAGTTGGTGACCAGGCGGAGTCCTCCATCTTTCTTTGCCAAAAAAGACAGCAGCACCAAAAGGTGACTTTGATGGTTGTATGATCCCTTTTTTGAGTGCTTCATCAAGGTAAGCTTTTAGGGTGTTGTCTTCTTGTGATGTGAGGCGGTAGATAGTTTGTGCTTTAGGTACACTCCCTTTGAGGTCAATTCTGTGCTGTATGCTGCGGTCAGGAGGTAGTCCTAGCAGTGTTTCTTGGAAGATAGCAGAGAACTTGTTAACTAGCTGGTTTTGGATGGGGTTCTTTTCATGTCAAGTCTCCGTATTTTTAAAGTGGATGACCTTTTATGTGCAGGTACTCCAATTGATTTTGCTAGGGTTAGTTTCCTCTTCTGTTTCCATGATTTTCACAAATACATGGTCCCTCATGAGTGTATCAAGGTGAGTTGGGTAAACATGGTGATGCACTTCTCCTTGTTATATGATGAGGGTAGCACTATCCCAGTCAATATGAGGTTTGGGCTTTCTATTCCAGTCCAGGCTAAGTATAACATCATACTTGGGGATTGGTATGATTGGGCCACTGAGCGTGGTTTGCACGTCTCCAATTTGGGTGCAGAAAAGTTTTGCCTCTTGAGTGACTAGTGTGCTTCTGTTATCTGCCATAACAACCCTATTGATGATGCTTTGGACTGTGGGTAGTTTCATTAGGCTGACAAACTTCTCATCAATGAGAGATTGATCTGCTCCAGTGTTGAATAGTGCTGTGCCCTGATATCTACAAAAATAGAAAGGATAAGTGAGGAGTTTATTTCCTGTTTGGGAAGCAAACAGTAGAGGATTTCTGGAGGGCACTTGGATCATGGTAATTAAATCCATGTCCTAGTCCCTGTATAAGTCTTGTAAATTAGGGGGATGGCTCGCCTAAGCACTCCTCTGAGATTTTACCTCCTTGTTGGTATCTTTGGTGCTTTCCTGACAGGCTTGTGCAGTGTAATTCCCAGTTCAAGTATGAGTGTTGTTGGCTCAGTTGTTTTGCTTATTGGGTTGAGGATCCTTCTTGTCAAAGGACTCTCTTTGCGCTTGTTGGTTGCATGTAGATTGTCAGATTTTTGAGCTGTGTGTTTCCCTTCCAAGAATATGTCTTCAAGGTTCTTGCAGCGGGTCATGTCAAAATGACGTCTAATGTGTGTGGGAAGGCCATTGTAGAAGTCCAATTGTGGCCCAGGTTCATCAAAGTTGATGGTGTTAGGTGCACGGTCACATAGGTCTTTATATGCAGCAATGTACTCCTCAATTGTTCCTGTCATCTTAAAGTTTTGAAGTTCTATCATGATTACTACATTGGAATCCTTCATGAAGAAATTTTCAAGGAATGCACTCTTGAATAGCTCCCAGTCTCCCTTCTGATTGGGGTGTTGTGATATCCATCCACTTACAAAGTGTGATGTGGTTCCTGTAACGTGGAGGGCAATTTTGCTGACCCAGAGTCTTTGGGGGTACTCCACTTGTTTGAATTTGCTTTATGTACTGTTAATCCAGAGAGAGGCGTTCTCCCAACGTAGTCCTGAAAAGGCACTAATTTAAGCTGTACACAGAGGCTGGAATACAATATTGGGTATATCAGGTTGTTGTGATGCTGTTGTGGTTGGCGTGTGTGGGTAACATTCTGTGGGCTTTGAGAGTGTTGTATTGTCCAACGGGTACAAGGACATTGTCATAGATAACAAAGCCTGTGGGAACGTCTTTTCCTTCTTTGTAGTCTCTCAAGCTGTTAGGGAGTACCATTGCTTGGGTCCTTTTCTTAGGAGGATTTTTTCCTTTGAGTTGGGTAGGTATAGATAACCTACCTGTGCTACCACTGTTATGTTTATACTTCTTGGAAGTATAATAAACAAAATAAGGGGAAGTTTTAAGAAGAGAATGATACTTTATTTAATATGAATATAGGCAAATATATATTATCATGACAAGCCACATGCTGTCCATGTACGTCATGGCTCTCAAAGGGCTTATCTGAGGAATGTTCCTCTTGGGTCACGAGGCTTACTCAAGTTGTGTTCCATTTAGGATCTTGATTATGTTATCCCATCATAGATGGCTTGACTGATAATGGTGCCACCAGTTTACTGGCTGGCTGGTGAACCACTTGGTGTGCCATTTGGTGTGCCATTTGGTGATCTACTCAGGGCGTTAATTCTCCAAGGGGGAGTAATCAAAGATGTTGTAACATATATCAAAAATCAACTAAGCAATACCACCTGGATCCTGAGCTCCTATTCCTTCCACATTGTCAAGTGAGTATCTGGTCCAGGTTGTAAAGAACCCTTGGGTGACCAATTTCTGATGACCATTCTGATAAATAAGTTCATATCTGGTGACCCTTAAATTACATCAATTTATCAACATCAACTTACAGGGAAGAATCAGATTCAACCGGCAAACTGGAGCAGCTGTAACCCATTTGTGATCAACCCTTTGATTCAAGTCTGTTAAATCAGTCAGTTTTGTTAAAGGCTTTATGGATTTCCTAGCTTTCCTACTTGGCTGAATAATCCCCTGCATTATATAACTTACTGTGACATTACCCTCCACTTTAGCCCAGGTCACAATACCATCATCCAGAAGATGGGATAAGGAAAAGTTTTTGTGGGCCGGGGGAAGTTTCATTGCGGCCAAGGTAAGCTTGGGGTGACCAATAGTGGTTGGGTGGCAATTGTAGAACTCTTGAATAAGAACTAGGGAATTGGAGCAATCATAGTGGGGACCCCATGAGTTTTCAGAATCAGGATAACCCTTCCATGACACAAAATATTCCAGACAACATCAATTCTTACAAGAAGCCAAAATGCGATTCAAATCATACTCAGGTTCTCCTTCCACAAGAATGAGTTGGGAAAAAGGGATCTCAGTACCCTTAAAAGACGTAAGTATTTGTGAAAAGTGTGGAAAATCTTAAAAGCCGGGGGTAAATCTAGTCAATAAGCAGAGGGATCAATTCAAATTCAACTTTGCTGGGACCAACTTGCTTGGGACCTAATTTGCAGCAAGGGACCTTCAGTTTCATATTGTGAGCATCTACCATGACCAGATTCCCTGGCTGGTAGGTTGGACCTTCCTGGCGCTTGCAATCTGTGTATTCCTTGTAAGTTGTCACAGCAGCAGCAAGAGTAACTTGGTGCTTCTGATGGACCTGCTTCAATGCAGCAGCCTGATTAGTTGCAGCTTCCACATTGCTAACCAAACAAGGACCCATATTGGACAAGGGATTGTAGCCCACATTGGCATAGAATGGCAAGACTTGAGTTGAGGTGTGTGGGGCATTATTATATGTGAACTCTGCCATGGGTAAATTAGCACACCAGTCATCTTGTTGCGCATTGGTGTAGCAATGTAGGTATACCTCCAAACTTTGGCTTACCCTCTCCGTTTGTTCATCAGATTGGGGGTGGAAAGCTTCAGAAAGCTGTGGAACGGCACAATTTGATACCAACAATTCCAGTAAAAGCTTCCCAGAACTGAGCAATAAATTTGGGACACAGTCACTCACAATCTCCATTGGGATGCCATGTAAGGAGAAGATTATATTCATAAACAACCTAGCCATTTTCACTGAAGTAATTGTGGTTGAGCAAGGTACAAAGTGTGCCGTTTTTGTGAAACAATCTACCAACACCATGATTGCATTAAACTCATTGGAATTGAGAAGTTCACCAATGAAATCCATCAACACGGACGTCCAGGGTCCTGCATCAGGCTGCAGTGGAACCAGTAATTGAGTAGTCTTGTTCTGGCTTGCCTTGGACCAAACACATACCAGGCAGTCTCAAAAAAACTGCTACCTGCACTGTCAAACCTTTCCGGGAAAACTGGTGGTGGATTAGTTTCACTGTTTTATTTTTCCCTGGGTGTCCTGCAGTTGGACAGGTATGATGAGCCTCCATGATTTCATCCTGAATGGTTCCTTCTGGAACCCACAAGCAACCTTGATGATATAAAACTGGACCTATATTGTGATATCCCTGTGGCTGATCAACCGGGTTTGCACATGCTAGTTCCAATAGTCTATTGTAACCTTTAGACAGGGGCTGCAGAAACTTAACTTTGGAATATAAGTCTAGGTCTGCGCCCTTGGTTAAAGACATGGTGGCTAGCAAAGCAGGTGGTGTTAATACAAAAGGAACCACAGCCTTGTATGGAATCATAGTATGCATGTTAAACTCAGTGTCCATACCAGCATCTGGAAGATGGGAAGGGTTTCTGCTCAGCGCATCTGCCAAGTGATTATCAGATCCCTTAATAAACTTGTAGCAGAACTTGTATCTTTTCAAGTCACCATGCCATCTGGATTGACAACCTGACAAAACCCTGGTTTATCAATAATATAGAAGAGCTGTGTGGTCAGTTCTTACTATAAGTGGATGACGTGCTGACATGAGATGGTGATGCCAATGCTTTAACAATTCCACAACAGCCAACAATTCCTTGTCGTAAATCATGTAATTGCGTTCACGAGCCTCCATATTCTGGGAGAAATACCCTACAGGTCTCTCAACCCCATTGTCAGCAGTCTGTAACAACACACCAGCCACAGCATATTTAGAGGCATTTGTGGAAACCACAAAAGGGAGCTCAGGATCCACATGTCTCAACACAGGTGACAACAACAAGAGAGCCTTGACTGCTACTAACACATTTGCACACTCAGGCATCCAAACCAAAGTTTTCTTTCCACAAGCTGAATACAAGGGGCAGCCACTTCAGACAAGTGTGGTGTAAATTTCTTCAAAAACGTACAAGTTCCCAAGAAACTTCAGAGTTGGGATACTGTTACAGGAGTAGCATACTCTCAAACCACTGCTTCCTTGTCAGGAGCAATAGTGTGACCATCCTCAAAGATAATATTACCCAAAAAGTTAACCTTACACTTAAAGGATTCACACTTAATTCTCTTAATAATCAAGTTAGCCTGGAGGATACGCTCTACAACTGCTGACAGATGGGACTTATGAAACTCCTCATCCAGAGAGAAAACCAAGATGTTGTTCATATACACAATGGCAAAAACACTCAGGAGATCTACCAAAACTGAGTCAATCAACTACTGAAAGCAAGCCAGAGCATTCTTCAATCCAAAAGGCATAATGCGTAACTGGAATATACCTTTCTTAGTCCTAAATGCTGTCAGCCATTCCTTCTGCAATCCTAATCTGCTTGAGCAGGTTCAACAGATCAAGCTTTGAGAATACCTTTTCCTTCTCAACCCACCAAGAAATTTGTGCCTCAAGAGGTAAAGGGTAGGGGACGGGGATTGTGATGTTGTTTGATTTCCTGTAGTCAACACAAGGTCAAAGAGAATCATTGGATTTTTGAACAAACAGCAATGAAGAGCAGATTGGCAAAGGCTTCAAAAATATATAGCCTTTTTCCAACATGTACCGAGTTCACTCCTCCAAACATGTGTCTTCCTTCAAGGTCAAAGGGTAAATAGGAGACACAATACAAATCATATCAACAGTAACTTTAAAGTCAAAGCCAAACTGAGTATGCTTAGGAAGGATCTTGCCCCTAGTGGTGTCAAATGCCGCACACCAGGGTTTAAGGCATGCTGGCAAATCCAAACTAACAGGTGCAGAAACAGGGATGGTCTGGATTTTCTGAGAAGACTGCTCCAATTATGACATATCCAACAACAGAATACGGATGGATATGCCAAAAGAGTGGTCCACTTGCAGCTCATTTTCTTTTAGCAGGGTCAATACATTATGGTCCCTCCACCAGCCCACTCCTAAGATAATAGGATACATAAGAGTAGGGCAAATGGAGAACCTTGAAATAAAAGATTGACCTGCAACTACAAATGTCACCGGCTTCTTAAGCTGAAAAGAGGGAAACATTTGACAGTTTCTACCCCCAACCAGCATTCCAGGGTGATACTTGAGTTGTAGCAAGTCTGCAGTCTCAACACTCATGAAAATCTCAGAAGCACCTGTATCCAACAGAATAGCTGGCCAATAGATTGTTTGATTGTTATCAATGCTACCATAAAACAAGAAGTAACCATAAGTAGATTTATTTGCTGCAAATGTTGCAACCTCAGCAGGATCTTGCTTCTCTTCAGTGGTACAGACAGCAGCTAAGGAGGCAAGGTGCTCCTGAAAATAACACTCAATCATTTATTGAACAGCAACAGGAAGGACAGGATGATCACAATCAATAGGAACAAGAGGAAACTCTTCAGACTCAACTATCAAAGACTTTGCAGGCACAACATGCTGGAGCATAGCCAATGAACTCTCAGGGACGGCCACTACTTGTGCTGCATTTACCTTGTTGGTTTGTACAAGATAGTCAATTTCAACTGCAAAGAAACACAGGGAGAACAATCCTGACTCTGGCTGGAGAAAACAACTGCAGAACAAGTCCCAGAAAACCAGGAGCGCACAGCAGGTTTGGCTTCAATTTCCATTACACCTTTCTTGGAAGTCAACAGATCTGAGACCAAAGAAAGAATTTGGCTTACCAGGGCCTAAGTTGTGGTTAACAAGGAATCCCAAACTGCCAAATCCTGGGCAGTCTGGTCAACTGCTAACCACAACGCTGAGAGTTTATTCAACTCAGGAACATCAATTGTACGACAATAGGCAATAAAATGAGGAAGGAATATTGAGAGCAGAGTAGTACCCTGTTAGAAGGTGTACAACTTACAATAGATTTTGAGCTCCTCAATAGATACACACAAATTTTTTAACAAAGGGTACAAAGATGCAATTTCTGTCAAAAAACGTGGATTGCGCTCCACCGTGGACAATAACCATTTGCGAGCATCCTATGAAAATTTTTTCATCACATGATAAACTTGAGATTTATGACTAATGCTATAACTGGAATAGAATGATAAGGCTGACAAAAATTCACGCAAAATTTCATCAGTGGGTGGAGCAGGAAAACAATATGGGCGCCAAAATGATATGGCACAGTGGGAATAGGAAACATAAGATCCAGTCTCAAAAATTGCAACCAGAGAGGGAAACCACAAATTGAAGAAAAGTACAAACTGAAAACTCAGAAAAGAACTGATATAAATAAACATGGTAAATGCAGGTTTCTCAACAGAACAGGAGAAAAGAAGCATGAATTCATGACAAACTGCTTCCAAAAACTCAGACATAGAAGAGTTAAGTAATGTGACAGAAATTGTGGGATAGTAAGAAGCTGTTTCTAAGTGGAGGGGAATTCCCACCCAAATCCACATAGAGTTAATGATTAACCACTAACTTGGCTTCAGATACCGTTTTGTAAAATTTCCAATGGAGAGCCAAGGATTAAGTAAAACAATTTATCCTAACCAAAGTAGCCCAAGATAAATAGCCTGTGAAAGCATAAGAGTGTCTTCTGAATAAAATTCTGGACATTTTTAAGGGCTGCGACCTCAAAGATAACAAGCCTGGGGATCAAACCTGCAACTCTTGCTGCAAAGCAAAAACGCAGGCAACCGCAAAAACCCACTGGGGGATTTGAACCGCCCACAAACCACCAGGGCAGGTGGAAACCAACTCTTGAAAGAGAGATTGGTTTAAATTCATTATTCTTAATGAAAAGGACCAATATGACCAGGGCCAGTTTGCAAACTGGCCCAGGGGGGCTAGCAGCCCCCAACGGTTGCAGAGCCACCAGCTCCAATGCTATAAATGAGCTGGGTGGCTCCCATCAACTGTTTAACAACTTTTGCTGGGTTATTCAGCAGATCCAGTATCAACTGGTTCTGTTGAATAACTTCAAAAACAATTCAGTTCCAGTTCCCAACAATGCCACCAGTTTCAGCAAAACCAAAGTTCCTTCCCCAGTTCCACCTCTCAGTCCTGATTCACTTGCCAACCTGCAACCAGCCTCCAAGAATAATGCCACTTTACCCACTGATGTAATGAAACATTACCTGCTAGAAGATGTACCAGTTTTCCCCTCCAATCAAACAAACCTAACCAAAGAAGATCCCCAAGCCTTGGAAACCCTCATAATGCCTGCAGTTTCCAACCATTTCATTGGGTCAAGTTCAGAAGAGCAGCCACTCAACCAGGAATATTCACCAGCAGTTAACAATTCCCCTGCCCAGAAGCAGATCTAAATTGCCAAGCATCCCCAGCCCCAAATAATTGAGCAGGATATAATTAGCCGCCAATCAGCTACCAGCAATCCTCAGATAAAACCAGATGAGCAAAACCCAGACCCCAGAACTTTCCCCAGCCATGAATCAGGCAGCCAATCCCACAACCCAAGCCCAGAGAACTTCCCATCTACACAGTCCAAAATTCTTGGGACCTTATCCCCTGTTTCTAAGAATGCATTCTCCACTCCCAAAGTACCTGTGACCAAGGGCTGGACTACTGGAGTCCATCAAGGAGCTGCCAGTAGTTGCTTCCAAGGAAGACCAGATGAATGGTATAAGAACCATTTCCCTCCAATTAAGAAAATTGCAGACAATGTTAAATAAAGTGTATGGTCCACAGAGTAGTCTTTGCCTTCATACCCCACATACTATTATCACCTTGGACAACTCCTTACCAACCAATTCAGTCACCAGCGTCACCACTAGTAGAAACAGTAGAGCCCTTAGCCATGGACTACCAACCAGGGCCCAGCCCTGGATGAACCAGCAGCTTCAATCCTCCTACTCCTCCAACCTCACAACCTTCTGCTGAATTCATTCCTTATGACCACAGCAGATATAGGATGGTCATTCTGACTGTCCTTAGTCTAGCCAAAGTTGTAGTACTCACCTACAAGCCTATTGCCCACTTGCAGCCGGAATGCTGTACCTATCCTGCTCATTGCCCTTTCTGTATTGGTCCTTGGTGTCAAGATATTTTGATGGGTGGACTCCTTCACAGTCTCCTTGGTTTGATGCTACACCCGGCCATGATAACATTGAGATGCAACACAATCTTCAGTTTCAAAGACAGGGGGTACAATTCCAATATTGGCAGGCATGAAATTAACATTAGGGGTTGCCAACAACAAAGTTCCAACTTCAGGGCCCCATGTTCCAGTAATAATTTGGCTGAGAATCAGATTGTAGGGAATGTAGCACAACAATCCAACTACAGGATGCATTTTTAAAAATGTAAGTTAGACCAAGGGATATATGATTTTTATTGAGTAAGTTTTTGGGAGGACTCAACTCTTAAGAGTTGAAACAGTGAAAAATTATTCAATATATATCAAAAATTGACTAAGCAATACTGCCTGGATCCTGAGCTCCTATTTTTTTACATTGTCAAGTGAGTATCTGGTCCAGGTTGCAAAGAACCCTTGGATGACCAATTTCTGATGACCATGCTGATAAATAAGTTAATATATGATGACTCTTAAATTTAGACAATTTATCAACTTCAACTTATGGGGGATCAGATTCAACCAGTGAACTGGAGCAGCCATAACCCATTTGCAATCAACTGTTTAATTCAAGTCCGTTAAATCAATCAGTTTTATTAAAGGTTTTATGGCTTTCTTAGCTTTTCTACTCAGCCAAATAATCCCCAGAATTATGGAACTTACCATGACACTTATTGCCTTTTAAAGAGAAATATCAGGGAGTAGATGCTTCATTATGGGGCACTGGACATGAAATGAGGTTTGCTTTGCTAAAAGATAAAAATTTAAACCCTGTCCCAGGGATTTGAAGATCCCCAACCAATTTCTGGGCAGAGTCTAATTAAACAGCTACTTCTGGATGGGTTGGAAAAGAGGATTTTACAAAATTTTCCCCAGCTAGGGTTAGCAATGTTAAACCGGATGATTGTCTGGATATGACCACTTTCAAGCGGGAACAAACCAAGGCCAGTAAGCAGTCCAAATTGATCCATGTTTTTTCATGGTTGAGATAGTGGGATGCTTTGGAACCTCAGAAGGTCTGGAATAATAGGCCAACACAAATCTTTCATCGGCTATATGAGCTAAATCCTCCACTGTGTTCAGGGGTTTGGCAAGGTTCTGAAGGGATTTTTTGATCCAGCAAGAAAATAGGGATCCATCTAAAGCTAAAGAGGGGATTAACTTTACAGTGAAGGGAGGCAAAGTTGCTTGGATTTACTCATGTAGCACAGGCTGAGGTTAGCCATAGCCTTGAGTACCTTATATAGGTTGTTGAAAAAAATAAACCCAGTAATGAGCCTGACAAAGCATAAATCTCATCCTTCTCCTGACTTAAGTTAGGCTTCTGGGTGTAAGCAGGGCCCATAGTACCTTTGCTTTACTGTTCAGTAACCTGGGTGTGAAGTTGCTCCTGGCACTGTTCCTCCATAATATCAAAGCCCTTGTCACTTGTATAAACCATTTTAGAGTAAAAGATAAGGAAATTTATATTAAAACAGTAAGCCAAAATATTACTAGTGTAACTGTTTTTATTTGAATATGGTCTCTTATTTGAAGCCCTCTCTCAGACCTAAGTGGCCAGATTTAAAAGCCCAACAATTGAAAATGATATTGGATTTACGGAATAGATTTTGGTGGATTCTGTCAGGATACCAGTAGTACTGTGAAGCCTCTTCAGGTGAGAGAGGAGAGGATGAAGGTATAGACATGACCCACCAGATGATGGGACCAAAGTTTACCAGGTAGGAGAGGGCCTTCTTGTAAGAGAGGGGGCTAGACTAACAAAGTCTGGCTCCCATCCTGGTGGGGTCAACCACCAGGATGCCATCCAGTGCAGGACTGGAATGGCCGCTCAAAGAGGTCTCCCAAAAGAGGTTGGCCAAGAAAAGGGAGGAAAATATGCGTCTAAGACCATAACCAAAGCACCAGTAAGCAACCACAGAGAACAATCCTGGGTGGAAAGGATATCTGTATCTACAGTGAAAACTTGGTGTGGGAAGGGGAGGGAGTGACTTGAGACTGTTGTTAGTTTGATGTTGTGCAAGTCCAAGGAAGGGGATTCATCAGTCCCTGATTCTAGACAGGATAAAAGGTCCTCAGGATAAGGACCTGACCAAGACAACTGGACAAGTGTGGTAAGGATGTTGGGAACCTGGGTTAAATGACAGAATGCATTGGAGAGCAGACCAGGGTTGAGAATAGAATTTTGGACAACCAAGGAAAGTATATTCCAAATACCTGGGGTTGTGGTCCAGAAAAAAAGAAATATGGGTACCATAGTCACCATGAATACCTTATACAAAAGAGACAATATTGTTTTAGACAAAGTTTTTAACCAAAAATTCCGGGCAGACAGTCCACAAGCGCTAGAGCAATTCCAAGGGTTTGAACCAAGTTTGGATCCTCTTTGATCAAATCTCAACAAAAAACACGGGTGAACAGGCATCTGGGCTGGTGGGCAGCAGGGCAGGTGGATCAGAGGAAATCAGGAAGAGGGACAACAGCAGGAATCAGGACGTTTCTTTGTTACTTAATAAAGTTTTAAAAATAAAAACAAATTTGAAAAAACAGGAGTTTTATTTAGTAATTGGAATTGGTAAGAAAGGGACCTGACAGCCCTTGCTTCCATTATATGCATAGGGAGGTGATAGTGCTGGGAGTTTAAAAGAGGGGTTTTGGAAAGCAATCAAAAGGGGAGCCATTTAAAAGTAATGGCCTAATCTTCCCATGGTCTGGGCCCAAGAAAATAGGAGCAGCAGTCCTGGGTGTAAGGAACAGCCACCTGGTCAGCTAGGTGCATTCCAGAGACTCAGGGTGCACATTACCCCTACTTCCTGCCTTTGAAGTCACCACTGGGATTCTCCCAAAACCAATTGCTTTGGGCCAAGGAACTCCTGGGCCAGAGGAATTTCTTGACTGGGATTCTGCTGATTATGGAATTTTATCCCTAATTTTCCCGGGCTGCGGGTTAGCCAAGCCCTGTACAATGTGGCCTGTGTTTTCTTGTTTTCCTGCCAATTGTTTCAAGACAGGACAACACCAAGAAAGCAAACAAGCCAGCTGGATCAAAGTCTCCTCTGCAGTTGGAGGGAACTCCAGAGAAGGGGAAGGGGTTTTGGCTGTGAATACCAGTACAAAACGCTTGTCCACAGTGTGGGCCAGGTCCTCCAGGTTTTGAAGAGGCTTTGCCTGCACGCAAACCACCTTTTTTGATGGTCTGGGAAATATATCCCTATCCAGAGCTAATAGCAGGCCTTGGAGCTTTACACTTCCCAGCCACGGCCCAGGGTCCTGCTGCTGGAAATGCAGAATCAACAAACCCTGTAAGTACCAGGTATAGCACTCCCAGGAATTGACTACTCTGGTCAGTGGCATCAGAAGTGGGTGGGGTTGAGATGGTTGGTTTGGGCATTGGGGGTGGTTCCATTGGGACTAAGTAAGTGGCAGGATTATTGTATTTCCTGTTGAAGATCAAAGGGTATATAGTGATTTCTTTGCTATCACAGATTATTTGATAAGGATTCTTGGGAGCGTCTGGGTGAGCGTACCACTGCAAGTCTTTCAAGGTCCAGGGTTCATAGTCAGAGTTATTAGGATACTCAGTGAAATGCACAGGGCCAAATGGAGTGTTGGATGGACAGTAATAGTTGTAGGCTTCTGTTTTGTCAACTGGAGTCTGGCTATCTAACCCTGTGGATGGGTACTGACGCTTTGGTGTTTTCAGATGGAAGAGTATCAAAAATATATATGGGATTAGATTGGTTAACCAAATGTTCATAACAACTTTATTGATAATAATGACAATACAGAATCTTTCTGATGCTTCTGGCTTATATAATCATTCACATGCAGGTGCCTCTGGGCATTTTTCTAGTGCTATCTGGGTGGCAAGGTTTGGCATATCAAATTCTGCTGGTTGGTTGGCTGCTTCATCATCATTTTTGGGGTCTTCATGAGCAGTTGCTTGGCTTGCTGGTGGCCTATCTTTGCCTGACTCTTCATTGGTTCTGGCAGGTTTGTCTTCAGGTGTCATGGGGTCCTTTTCAATTTGATTATCATTTTGGACTGACTTGACAGGCATTTATGAGGCAAAAGAACTTGATTAAAAAAGGGGTTCCCAATTGGGAACCCCAAATTACCAAATGGAGGATGGGCTTGAACTGGGAGCCCTGGACAGCTAAAATTAGCCTGTCTAGGCCCAGATAAACTCATCGAGTCTTAGTAATAGCTTTTGGGGCCCAGAACAGGACCCACAGCTATTGCCTGGGCAGGAATGATTACTGCACCTGTATTTTTGCTTTTCAAAGCAAATCCAGGTGCAGGCAAACCCCTGCCACCTGCTTGCCCCATCTGGTGGCTAGGCGCAGGTTCAATTCCCGCCCAGAGCTTTGAAATTGTTACCATTGTAACAGATCCCCTCTTAAAAGATCATATTCTCACATGAGTTTCAAAAATAGTCAAGATTGTCAAGAGGGGAGTTGTTTTGTGTTTGAAAGGATCACTTTTATGACTGAACCCATTTGTCCTATGTTTGGATTATTTTTGTTACATGATCAATATCACATTCAATGTAGAATGCTTCATAATGAGGCTGGCTTATTTTTGTTTTGGATATGGGTTACCTTTGTTGGCTGCCTTGGTTTTGAGCTGTGAATTTTATTTTGGTTGCACTGTGGGGTTGACTATTTTTGTAATCCAGACCTAGATAAACGGAGCTTTTGTTGAACATTATTGACCTTAAAGTGGAATCAGTTGCCTTTTGTTTTGAGCTGAACTGATTTTTTTAATCTGGGGTATTTTAAGTCTCAACAGGTTGTTAAACTTCTGTAGTTTCATTTTACTAAGCCTGCTTTAAAGAGATAAAGACTTTTAAGGAGCATCATAGGAATTATACCTCAGATAAACCAGGGATCACCAAGAAGATGGATGAAATGTACCCCGCCAAATGATTTCTGAAAAAAAAGATGGCATCTTGAAGTCAGCAAAGCTCCTAGACATGAATGAATGAAATTTGGTCAACCAGAAACTAATGGCTGAATTCATAAACTAATTCAAGAATCATTGGACTGAGAATTTTATTGAGATCAGATATGAGACTAGAGAGAACACTGTGAGAAATGGGGAGCAGGTTAGTAGGAAATAGAACCAAGCTCTCAACCACAATAAAAATTGCGGTTTCAGTAACAGCCAAAAGAATGTTGCCAACAAATCCTGGAAGGCCAAAGGGGGGAAGGAATCAACTGAACACTGAAAGCAACAGAAAAAACCAAATGGCTGGATTTCACTAACAAATTTTGAACTTTATTAGAGTAGAGAATGATGAAGCAAGGTCTTTTACAACTCTTGCATTCATTTAAAGGATGTGATAGGATTGGGGTGGTAGATTGAATATCACAAACCAATTGACCAATAATATGAGTGTATATTAATGAATTTCTTGAGGCAGGAAGATCTTGAAATTTTTTGAATGGACATAGTTGAAAGGAAAACTGAACCAACCAACATCAAGAATATGCTTTGGATGCAATTACTGCTGCTCCTGGCCGCTCTTGCAAATGATATTTAACCAGAGGTGTCTCTTGGGTGGGTTAGGTGGGGGCATCTTCAGAATAATTCCAAAATATCAAATTGATGGCCTTTCTTGGGCTTTTTCAGTAACCTTTTAGATAAATATTCAAACATAATTTGGTAGAAATTCCCAAGCATTTGGCAGGAATTGAAGTGGAGGCCTAAGGGGGAGGTGTAACTTTACAAACACCTTAAGATAAAAATATATGGAGTATCTCCTGACTGAGGGTACCAAGGCCATCTCTGCCATGGAAGGCTTGTCAGGGATTTCTTTCCTGACTACTCTATTGGTTTAAACACCATTTTTACAATCTTTCAAACAAAGGAAACCAACAAAAAAGTTTTAAATACCAGTTCAAACTCTGGTTTTGAGCCAGACGGGGATCAAACCTGGGACCCTAAAGACAAGACTAATGTTAGTTTAAACACAAATATCCAGTGTATATTACCTATTTATAAGGATTCAATTCAGTTGACTCTTGCTCCCACTTTTTTCCCAGGCTCAAAAATGTTAATAGCAATCCAGGCAACATCACTTACTGTCTAAAAGCTGACTGGCTGTGTATATTACAGCTGCCGCTCTTTGAACCACTCGGCCTAAATTTGAACAAGGCTCTGTACTTGTTCCAAACTGATTTTAACACAAACCACCACTTAATTGTGGTTATTATTGTGGCTGTCTCTTGGTACCTCTCAGTTTCATATTTTACATTATTTTTTATTAAGCTTCATGTAGAAAAACATTTGATAAGATTGATCTCTTCAGCCATTATTTTAGAGAGACTCCATTTAAATCCCCTCAAACTCATTTATCCTCTTAAATGTTTATAGCTCAGTATTGGGGTATTTAATTGAGCTCCATTCATTATCTCTACCTATTCCAACAATAAAGATCATCTTTCTAACTAAGCTTGCTTACAATTATCTCTGAAATCCTTTTTTGAAGCCATGAAGGGAAGTTATTTCCTGTTCTGGTTTCTAGTTCCCTTCTTTTCCGTGGTGTTGGCCTTGGAGAATCCAACTCCCACTACAGACTGGCATAACTCATCCCATGATGACTCCCACCAGAAGGAGCCCTTGGCTAATGGTTGTTTTAAGTATCCCTCAGGTCACTGGGGAATAAAGTTCCATTATGGCTGCTCCACCAGTTGAACCTTCCTTATTTAGACCTCACACATCCTTCTACCTTCTTACATACCTAGTAGGGTATTACCTACTGGGAAGGTTCAGCTCTATGATGGGAAGTTTTGCATACCTAGGCCACTTTGGTCACCTTGCTATGGTTACAGTACCTATCAGTTTGGTTATAGCAGGGCTTATCTTAGGGGCCTTGGCTCACAAGATTGGGGACTTGTTCCCTTTTAAGTGGGTCCCTGACAAGGATGGTACAATCACTTTGCCAAGTCAGTAGAAGTTAGTACGCCATTCTTTGACAAGATGTTTGTGGGCCTGAAGAGGTCCAGAGATATGGCTGACAAGATTATTAGGGATATTGACAATGAAGTCTCTCCCCACTCTAGTAAAAGCTATCATGAGCGCAATAGGGACACTGTCATGAATGACATTTCAATTCTTTTATCAAAAAACCAGGAATTGAACCCCAGCCCTCAGGAACTGCCTTGCGTCAACCAGGGTAGACAGGAGCCCGCCAGACCAACAGTTGGACCAAACACTGGGCTGCTGGAGATGCCTTGCCCCAACCATGAGAGACAGGAACCTGTCAGCCTGTTGAGTATTGAGACTGAAAGTTCAATATCAACACCAGAAACCCCAGAATCAACCCCTGGCCCTTCAAAGGCAAATTGAGTCACCCAGTATGAACGGGAACCTGCCAACTTGCTAAGTTGCAGACCCAAGTTTTCAAATTACTCCAAGACCTGCCAGACTCTTAAAGACAATTCCCCAAATGGACATCATATTGCTATTAACCACCTGCTGCCAAAGACCCAGACCTATGCTGAAGTTGTAGCTTGCCTAAAGGAGGTTACAACAAGGCCTCCTGCCAGCCCCGTCAATGATCACCAGCTAATGCCAGCCTCCAGTCCAGAATGGGTAATTCAATTTGACTGCTCAGGTGATGTGGTGAACAGTAGCGGTGGAACAAAGCACTGCCACCTCTGTTCATCAGAGCAAGCACAACTAGGATCTGCCGCACGCAAAACCAGAAGTCAAGGACTGAGCCCTGCCAGTGCCTTGTATGCAAACCTGAAAACTGCAAAAATTGAAGAAGCAAAATCACATGCTATAAAAGCCTGGTGGTATGGGGATGGCCATATTGTCATTTTTGATAATAAAGTTTTATGAACCTTTGGTTTGAACAGATCCTACTTTATCTAGTTTTAGTGATCTTTCATCTCAACTCTGGCCAAGTAGACCATCAGGCAACCACCCCCTCAAGAGACCAACCTGCTGACCCGCCTCAGGCACTATACCGCCCCCTGGAGCCCCCTTTGGACCAGTGCATTTTACCAAATACCTGCCCAACCCCGCCTACTCAGAGTTTAACTTGGAAAACATCCTCATTGCCAACCCCTTGGCAAGGAAGAGAGACTAAAGCTATAGGATGTGAAGGAAAGTGGTACAAGGTGCTGCCAAGATTGTTCAAAGACAAGTACAATTATCTGCCTGCCTACTTTGTCCCCATGACTCCACCCTTAACCCTGCGACCTGACTGCCCAATGGAACCCTCCACCGCTTCTGAGACCATTTTCACTCAACTGTTTGGGGTACTCTACATTACTTTGACAGGATTGGTGGACTCTATGTGCCCAACTCTGGGCCCTGGTTTTTACTTGGGTGATCTGTATCCTATATTATCAAGTTAGCACCCATCCTATGGTGGGCATTGCCCACTGGCCCGGCAGTACCCTGCCCTAAGTCACCTAATGCCTCTTCCTATGCCTGGCTTCCTGACAGACACAGTATACAATTGTATTAGTAGGGGCTACAAGAAGGATGGGATACTGGAAAACCTTAAGAGGGTCTCAAATGCCATAGACTTTGGGTTTGAATAATTGCTATCATTTTGTCTAATAAAAATTGCTTTTATTGTTAGATATAATTCTTAAAAATGGTTGGCAGTATATCTATTTGATGATAAATTGCCTAGTCTGGGGGTTCAAGATCACTCTTATTGAAGTTTGGTTGCCCTATTTATTGTTCATTTTCAGAATTGAGCTTATTTCAATATGCAATCGTCGTTTCTATTAGCTGTCAAAGTCAACAGTTGATTGTATTTGATTTTTTCTCGGAAATTGGGTTTGTTTTTACTTGGATTTCATTAGGATGATGGGGAAACAGTGTGTTTAACTTTTTTCAGAAAACTGGTTGGCAGAACATCTTCCTGCATCATTTCAGGGGCTATAAGTCGTTTTTATAGCAAAAAAGCTTATCTGAGTAACCCAGATTTTAGCTGTTTTTGAGATGGTGCTTTTCAAGATGGCATAATGGAAATCACTAGGGAAAACTATTGAATGCTTTTTAAGCCTTTTTATTCTGGGGTTTCCAAATTGCAACACCGGTGTAAAAGTTCCAAGAGGACGTATTTTGAGATGGGTTATACCATCAAATAATTGGTTTAGCTTAAAGGATAGTAAAATAATGCTTGATAGCAGCAGCAGTGAATTCAAATTTGCTTGCTCTCAGAAAAAAAGATGAATGCAAAAAATATGACATTGTCCTAATAACAATAAGTAAATCTCACATATTTTACTTCATCAATTCAAAAGTAGATTTGTTTAGATACGATAGAATTGGGGAGCTCTACCATCAGGAGCCTGACCTTGCACAAATCAAAAAGGTGGATAAATTTTCATAATTATTCCTTCCAGCCAAAAAATTTAGCTCCACATTCTCCAAGGTTGAGTGTGCTTTACATAAGATCGCATCTCTTAGACTCCGAGGTAATGTTTAGGGCAATTTTAGGAAGCAAGCTGACGAGCTTGAGGCAATATCACATAAACAGAAGTAACCATCTGAGCGGACCCCGCCCTCTAAAAATATTTATTAATGAAAGTGGGATTTTACTTGTACAGTTGAGGTCGCTCCTTGGTGGGTACTTTGATTACGATAACCTGATTCAAGTTAACGAAATCCTTTATTCTGTACAAAAAGATGCTAAGAAAGATAAAAGAATATCTAGCATTGGCTTTGTCCTCTCGCCTTTGGCCGAAGAGTCTTGCGACTTGGAGCTTGAAGCCAGTAGATTCTATTTTCCGATACGGCAAAATCTCACCAACTACATGACTACCTTCCTTTTTATACTCTTCCGCCTCCACGCTATCACCATTCCCAAGGTTTGTGGAATTCAAGCTGAAAATGCAGATCTGGCTTCTTTATTTTTTCTGAAAAGCTTTGATGACTGCTTTGTAATCCATTCAAGGGATAAACATAGCAGTAAGTTAAATTTATGATGAGTTGACTTAAGTTTAGGGGTTTCGCTTTCTAATAAGAGCTGTTTGAATCTGCTTTTAAAGACTGATATGGCTTCTGTTATTTTTGGGGGGAAAGCCTACAATTTTTTAATGGACAAAGTGCACCACAATTCATTTTCATTTCCATTCTCAATGGCTACTGACTATGATCTCTTCCAACCTATTTCCAAGGATAGCATCAAAAACCATGATGACTCCCCACTCCATCGTTTTGATGAAACAAAAGGTTTAAGTCTCTTGGCTCGATTTTTTAATATTTTAGGAACCTTCTGCAGCCCACTGAGCCAGGAAGTGTACCAAAGATGCCTAGTCAGCAACGAGAAAAGTAAATATCAAGAAATTCCCAGTGAAACAAATAGAGAGAGAAAAGGACTAGAGTCGTTCGGTTGGGACTTTACTCCAAGAGGAGCTTCTTCGGAAACCAAAGTTTCTCCACCGCTTAGTAGAGGAGAAATGAGGCAACCCCTGGCCTTGGAGAGCTTTTTAAAGTTCTTTTCTAAAAAAGTCACATCCCCGTCTTCTCAAGACTACTGGCGTCTTAAAGCTGGACTTGAATTCAATCGTCATCTTGAGGCCAAAAGGCAAGCATTTTCCTTACCTTAATAGACCCTTTTTAGTTCGTCGTATATGTCTGTAAGTTTATTCATTTAAGGGTTAGTCTAAATTTATTTATATCCTATAGCATTTAATAAAAGGTATTCTAGTGACCCTGTTTTATGAGTATGGCCTGGCAATTTTGTCAGATTGATTTAACTCTAGTAAAGTTGTATCGCTTTTATCCTTGCTAATTTAGGAATCAAAATAGGATTCAGTACCCATAACATTAATTATATGCTTGATCCAATGTTCCAGCTATTTTCCTTGCTTATAAAAGGAACTTATTTCAAACAAAATATTACTAATCTTGCAGACATGACTTGGAAACATAAATGTTTATAAGCTTCTCCATGAACCCAATATTCTTCAACCAGCAAAGCCAGAAAAGAACTGGATCTAGCTTTGCTTTCTGTTGATGGGTTTAGAAGATTTAGGCTGCCAAAGTTATTTTGACCAAACTACTATCCAACAAAAATAAGTCACCAGTCATGGAGACTTTATGGTTGGGAGATACAAACCTGAAGCATACTGTCACTTATACTAGCAGGTGTTTGTATAAAAAGGCTATCAAAAATCATCATCAGTGAGGTCCAGGCTTTGGAAGTTGAAAAGTTTGAATCTGGTTGTTGTGAGCTCAGAGGAGACTTATGAATGTGCTCATACCAGCTAATAAAACACTCTTTTTATACAGAAATCACAACCACTTTATAAATCAATAACCACGAGAAAAGTAAAGAGCTCATAGATAAAATTGATCAGATAAAACCAAGATACAGCCAGTGTACAGAAAAAGGGAAAGTCTCAGGGGAAAGTAACTTAAGATATCTAACAAGCAGTATACAAACTGATTAACCACTGCATCAGAAGTATTCAAGAGCCAACTTCTCAGATCACATAATTTAGTCAGATCTTTCTCAAACGAGTAGTGATTTTTGGATCATGAAGATAATTTACCACAAAGTCTAAACAGTTGGTAGGCTAGAAAGATAGTTTAGTGGTTGCCCTATGTGAAACCATCAATACTTTGATTTTTATCAAAAAACATTTATAATATCCAACTACTAAGATAGCTAGTAGGTTCAATGACACTCCCAACCCTGCGAACCGAAGCTTTATGATATAGTCTCTATTTTTCAATAGGATACTAGTTTACTGCATCACATTTAGCTTTAAAAGCCCATACAAGATTAGGATGGCACCAAGATCATTTCAACATGATCAGAGCTCAAATCAGGATGAAGCTTCTTTGGACTGCTCAGGATGCATGCTTTGATAATGGTTTCCCATATATTAAAGATGTTCAGGTTTCTAAAGCCTTCATTGAGCTCTCCCTTGGGTTTGTTAATACCTGGAAGCATTATGCAGCCATGGCATTACTACAAGAAAGTAAAGCTTTTTTTCTCAAATATTGTTATGATGCTCATCTTTTTCAAGAAAACTAAGGTATATATGGTTTTCTATCATTTATATGAAGATAACCCCCTTTTTATCATAAAATCACTCAAGTTTGTTTTAAAATTATGCTATACAAAAACATTCAAATATAAAGCTAATAACAGGGTTAGATATCTAAAAAAATTACAGCGCTTTTCACACCTGATGAGATGACCAAATCAAAGTCATTTAAGAGGAAACAAAAGCCATATACTGATAAAAAGGATAGGTTTAAAAAGAGCCCAGCTTCATTAAAGCTAATGATGATACTAAAAATCCAATCAAGCCAAGCCAAAAATTTACAAACCAACTATGCAAGATAAAGAAGCCATCCCAAAATTTCAAACCTCATATATTTATTAGTGCTTGGACATCAGATACACAAGAAGCTGGCCAAATAGGTCCCCACCTTATTTATGGCACCTTCATTTCTTGGAAACCAAATCCCAACACAATTGTGGTGGCCCTGATCTCCAGAGGCTACCAAGGTGTTCCCTGGGTCAAAGCTAGGATCTATCTAGGTTGGGGCACCATTTTTCAGGTGAACTATCTCTGCAGGAAATTCATTATACTGGGCTTTCAAACTCTTTTCCAAATATTTTCCAACAAACATTTTGGCGCCTGATGCATTCACTATGGTACAGTAGTTTTCAGAGCTATGGCGCTAAGCAACAAACCCAAGATTCAAGAAAGAGCAGCTGAGATTAAAACAAAAAACTCAGATGTAAAAGAAAATAAACCAAATTAGTTTATATTGGTCAATAGTAGATTTGGATCCACTTTGATTTTGTTTACACCAGAGCTATTCTTGTTTAAATCTCTGTTTTTCTGCTTAACAGCATAGATTTGAAAGCTACTGTATCTGCCTGTTTGTGTCAGGAATGACAATTTAGATGCACTAGAATCCCAAATTACGGAACCAGAGTCAAACCCTGAACAAAACCCTTCACAGATTGCTAGTTCTGAAGAATAGGAATCTGACATTCCACTACCAATTGACAAAGTTGTTGCCAACCCACCAGGACCTGAACCCTTAACTACCATGCAGGGTTCTGCAAGCAAACTGTCAGTGCAAGATGCCAGGAATTTCCCTGAGGTTTCAATACCTGACACTGGCAGTTTTCTCAGTGAAATGCACAAGTCCCCCAATGAGAGTTGTTCCAAACTCCTTCAAAGCCCAGGAAGTGGCACTGAACCTGAAGGGCCACCCAACTCCCAAGTCGCCAAACAGAAGGATTCAAAGTCTTCTCATCCTGAAACAGCCAATGGCAACCTGCCAGTGCCAAGCGCCACACTGCCATCTAAGACCCCCAATTCCAAATTTCCCAAGCTCAAGAAACCCAACCAGGAAATGAAGCCTGGTAGCGCGGTATAAGTACCTGCCAGGCCATGATCAATCCCCACCGTCATTTTAAAATAAAGGTTATGAGATATTGATTTCCCCAATTATTGCTGTATTTTATCCTTGTCATCTGCCAGTTAACTCAAAAATTGTCTGCTTCTCCTGCCACCCCGCCAGCTACTTATTGTTTGCCAGGTGCACCTTTTGGTCCCGTCTGTTTTAAAAAAATACCCCTTGAAGCCTGAATATAAGGATTGCACCTCTGAAAAGGTACTAGCACAGGATTCCTTGACCTGATCTAAAGCATTAACCAGATACAACATGAAGGGCCCTTGGCAGGCTACTGAGCCCTGCCAGTTCAGAGATAAATACAACTTCCTCCCTGCCTACCAACCAGACATAGAGCCAGCCATCACCCAAACCAATGCCTGTATCTGTGACCCAGCTCCCCTAGATCACACCAATAAGCTATTCAGGATTGTTTATATTACTCACATAAGAGTGATAGATACTATTGCCCCTGCTGTTGGCCCATAATCATGGGTGGGCAAGTCAATGCCCTACCTCATTAAGCTAGCGCCAATTCTTTGGTGGGCCCTGCCCACCCAGTCCGCAAACCACCAGTTCTCAAACGCTAGCCAACCTGTCAGGAAGCCAGGCATAGGTAGAGACATTAGTTGACCTGGGACAGGGTACGGCTGGGCCAGTGGGGAATACCCACCATAGGATAGGTGCTAACTTGATAGTATAGGATACAGATTGCCCAAGCAAAGACTAGGGCCCAGAGTTGGGCACCATAGAGTCTAAAATTCCCGTCAAAGTAATTTAGAGTACTCCAAACAGTTGAGTGGACGTGGTCTTGGCGGCAGTGGGGGGTTCCATTGGGCAGTTGGGTTGTAGGGTTAAGGGCGGAGTCATGGGGACAAAGTATGAAGGCAGATAAAAGCACTTGTCTTTGAACAATAAGGGCAGCACCTCATAGTACTTTCCTTTGTTTCCTATGTATTTGGTTCCTCTAGTCCTTGCCAAGGGATCGGCAATGAGGATGGTTTCCAAGTTGTACTCCAAGTAGGCAGGGTTGGGCAGGTATTTGGTAAAATGCACAGGTCCAAAGAGTGCTCCAGGGGGACGGTATAGTGCCTGAGGAGGGTCAGCAGGTTGGTCTCTGGAGGGGGTGGTTTCTTGATTGTCTACTTGGCCAGAGTTGAGATGGAAGATTACTAAGGCTAGATAAGATAGAATTTGTTTGAACCAAAGGTTCATGAAACTTTATTATCAAAAATGACAATGGGTTCATCCTCATACCACTGGGGATTTTTATACCAGGTGGTTTTTGCTTCTTCTCTTTTTGCGGGCTTCAGGTCTGGGGACAGTTCACTGGCAGGGCTTGGTCCTTGGCTTCTGGTTTTGGGGCGGCAAATCCTAGTTGTGCTTGCTCTGGTGAACAGAAGTGGCAATGCTTTGTTCTGCTGCTGTTGTTCACCATATCACCTGAGCAGGCCAATTGTATTAGCCATTCTGGACTGGAGACTGGCATTAGCTGTTGATCATTGGCAGAACTGGTAGGAGGCCTTGTTGTAACCTCCTTTAGGCAAGCTACAACTTCAGCATAGGTCTGGGTCTTTGCTGGCACAATGTTAACAGCAATCTGATGTCCATTTGGGGAATTATCCTTAAGAGTCTGGCAGGCCTCAGAGTAATTTGACAACTTGGGTCTGCAACTTAACAAGTTGGCGGGTTCCTGTCCACCTTGGGCAACGTGAGTAGCCTTTAGAGGGTTGGGGTTTGATTCTGGGGTTTCCAATGCTGATTTTAAACTTCCATATTTGACATTTTGGAGGCTGGCTGGTTTCTGTTCCTCCTGGTTGGGGCAAGACATCACTGGCAGTGCAGGGTTTGGTCCAACTGGCAGTCTGGCTGGCTCCCATCTACCCTGGTCATTACAAGGCTTTTTCTGAGACCCAGGGTTTGATTCCCAGGTTTTCATTACAAGTATTGAAATGTCATTCATGAAAAACCTGGCAGATCAGGGTTGGTTCCCTGAAAGTTTGAACCATCTTGAGGTTAGTACAGCTCCTGGAATAATGCCTTGAATCTTTTTCAGAGAAACTATTTATCCCTTGAAAAAAAAAGCTCACATCTTTTTTTAGCTTTGACTAGTCTACATCTGATGTCTGGCTATGAGTCAACTGCCTACAACACTACCTATAACAATCCACTCAATTATTGTTAGGATAATAAATAATAGGGAAATTCTTCATACAAGAAAATAGTACTATTGTCAGGGGTTGTGAATGTCTTTCTTATGAAGACAAAATATCCCCTTAGAAACCTTCTTTACAGATGTCTTTCTTACTGTCAGGAATGACAATTTGGATGCTCCTAAATCTCAAAATACGGAACCAGAGTCAAACCCTGGACAAAATATTTTGCAGACCGCCAGACTCAAAGGCTGGGAACATGACAACCTGCTACTAATTAAAGAAGTTGCTACCAGCCTGCCAGGACCCAAACCCTTAGCTGTCCCGCAGGATTCTGCAAGCAAACTGCCAGTGCAAGATGCCAAGAATTCCCCCAAGGTGCCAACGCCTGACACTGGTGGTTTGCCTGGTGAAATAGACAAATCTCCCCCTGGGAATTATTCCAAACTCTCCCAAAGTCCTGGGGAAGGCACTGAACCCAAAGAGGCACCCTACACTCAAATCAATAAACAGAAGGATTTGAAGTCTTCTCACCCTGAAGCGGCCAGTGGCAAACTGCCAGTGCCAAGTGCCACACTGCCATCTGAGACACCCAATGCCAACCTGCCTGAGTCCAGAAAACCCAACCAAGAAGTGAAGCCTGGCAGTGTGGGATAAATACCCATCAGGCCAAGACCAAAACCCTATTGTCATTTTTAAATAAAGGTTATGAGATATTGGTTTCCCCAATTATTGCCGTATTTTATCCTTGTAATCTGCCAGTTCACTCAAAGATCATCTGGTCCACCTGCCAACCCGCCAGCTACGTACCGCCCGCCAGGTGCTCCCTTTGGTCCTGTCCACTTCACGGAGTATCCCCTAAAGCCCAAGTACAGAGATTATACCGCCAACAACATACTAGCCCAGGATCCCTTGGCCGGAATCACTGAGAGAACCAGATACAACCGAGAAGGCCCTTGGTACATTACCAAACCCGGCCTGTTCAGAGATAAATACAACTTCCTCCCTGCCTACCAAATAGACATGGAGCCACCCGTCACCCCCAAGCCAATGCCCGCCTCTGCCGCCAAACTCCCACTGGACCATACCAACAAGCTTTTTGGAATTTTATATATAACTCTCACAGGAGTAATAGATACTATTGTTCCTGCCGCTGGTCTGTGGTTGTGGTTGGGCAAGTCAATGTCCTACCTCATTAAGTTAGCACCAATCCTTTGGTGGGCCCTGCCCACCCAGTCTGCCACCCGCCAGTTCCCAGACGCTAGCAAGCCGGCCAGTCAGGGTTGGTTCCCTGACACTTACCATGTTATTGCTTTACAGTTTTACCAATCTATTTTCCTTTAGTTCTTCTTTACTATGGGTTGACTTCAATCTATCAGTACTAGTTAATGGCAGGGGTTTTTTAAGTGCGCTCTCAATGTTTTCCAAACCTAGATAAGTTTTTTTGGTTCCACTGTTTAATCTCTGATATACTTTAAATTCAGAACCTGAACGTAAAAATGCAGGATTGTCAAATCCTTGGTCTAAATTTTGAATCACTTTTGCGGGCAACTCAGCTGAGTGAAAATTAAAATATTTAATAAAAGCAACCATTTAATTTGACTTTTTTTGGTTTATGTAAATTGGCAAATTTCAAATCTCTTGAGCAGATAACTCAATTAACAAAAGACAAAACCCAACAAACAAATGCAGGATAAATGAATCAGAAATGCGGGATTCTAATGTACAATTTGAGATTTCCTGTATGTCAAACAAATCATAGACATCATGTAAAACTTAACAAATCTGAAATTGCGGGATTGTCAAATCCAAGAACCAAGTTTCAAATCATAATTGCGAGGAATTTGAAATAAATAAAAATTTATGGGTGTCTCAAAAAGTAGGCCAAAGGATCTAGAGTGGATTTGTGCTGATTCTTTTAGGAAGCACAGGCATTCTCAAAAATTACCCTATTTCATTTTAGGACGGCTAAATTTTAGATTGTAATATTCACAAAATTGACATATTTAACAATAAAATTGACTAAAATATACATTCCTCTTCTTGAGTTTAAAATTTTAATAAATTTTTATTATGTCTTCTTCCAACACCAACCACGTCAACAAGCAGTTCCCTGGCCTTGACAAAATTATGCAGGGTTACACTGTGTCTTCTAATAGTTAAGCCTCCCTCTATGGCCACTTCCAACCCGCAGGCCCCTCTGCAAGCGCCACACAGGAGTCTGTTCTTTCTCCTGAATCCTCAAGCATGGCCCTGTTTGCCCATCACGCACAGGCAGCTGCTAACCCAAATTCCTTATCAGCAATGGCATCTGGAACCAGTCATTTTAGCCATGGGGGCACCCAGAGAGCCCAGGACCCCAAAACAGTCAATCAGATGGCATTGACCAGTTCCCAAGATAGACACATCCCTCCCCCAGCCAATCAGCCTGCAAGACGCAGAAGAAAATTCATCACTCCAGAGATTGTTCTCAAAATGTTTGAAAAGCAAGGAAAGCTTACGTCACTCAGGGAAATTGCGGCCGCAATGGGGTTTGCAAAGTCCACTGTGGCTGCAACCCTGCGAGCCCACGCCAACTGTGACCCCCTACCAAGAAGACCCTGACTGGTGCCTGTACTTCAACCGAAGGTGACACAGACCATCCCCTTATGATGGCCATTATGGAACATGACCTGCGGATGTCCCTGGTCCAGGTACGTCTCCAGTTGGGACTCCACGGCATCTTCACCAACAAAAAAGCGGTGAATTTGTGGATGCACGGAATTGTGGTTGCTGCTAGAATCTTGTCCAATCAAGTTCTCAGTGGCCCCATTTTGGTGGACACTGACCCCTACAATTCAACTATTATTAATTTTATCAAAGGAAGGGCAATGAGGGCCCGTAATGATGTCATCTCCCTATCATACGCTAAGATTTCTGCAAGTATCCAAGACTTTGGAGAGAAGCACATCCAATCTGACGTGTACAAGTGCAGCCCAATCTTGTATTGGTTTGTCAGGGTTTTATTGGCAGTTTTCCCATTGGGCGTCAATTATTACTTGGCAATATTGAACACTGCAGATGAGTATGCCTACCAGACGGAGCTTAAGGCCATGCTGGAGGAGTGGGCCATACAAAACACTGTGCACACAGTTGTACTGAGTGCAGAGATAGAGCAGCGGAAATGGGCTGCCCAAGAAATCAGGGCTGTGGGGCATACCTGCTGGCCCTACCCCATCAACTATGCCAACATGCCTCTTGCAGATGTATATCTCTTCAATTTTGGGTCTGCTCTCAGGCGCTTGAAGCCTGCCACCTACAACAAACTATGCACCCAGATTGATAAGGGGTATGAGCTTTTCCCTTCTGTGTCTGTCCAGGACTTATTTGATCTCATCATCTTCTATGCAAGTAATAGTGATAAGTTCAGAAAGGACCCCTGTCTCCCTCCACGCCAGTCCATCCGTTTTGTCAAGCCAGTATATGTGACAGAAGAAGAATTCACGCAATTGAAGCAATCAGCTCTTGCTTCCCCTTCTCAGTCAACAAACCCTGCCTCCCCAACCCCCCATCAAGCCACCTGCCTTCCAACCCTGACTCCCAAACCACCACCCATTCCCTCCCCACTATATCTGATGCCGCCCCTCTCACAGGCGCAGATGAAGGCAACATTCATTCTGCCCATTCCCTCCCCTTCCTGTCCTTTGATTAGTAAATAAATCTTTTCTTTGTGATAACTTATTAAAATTGATATCTCTCTTTCAATTAATAATTAATAATGTTTTCTTTTTACATTAGCAACATTTCCCATAATTAATACAATGTTGTACATTTTACAAATAGCTTAAAATTATGAGCATACATATTTTTCATCATCATTAATAAATTAAAGACAATAAACGTAAATATTGGAGTAAAATATTGCAATTAGACGTCAACTCTTGATATTTTGATATTATATGCATAACTCAATGCATTTTGTTTAATAAAATTCATTATAAACTTGGCCTTTTTCATTGTAATTTATCAAAATGGACTGTGTTTATATTAGAGAGCCATTAACACTTAGTACAAATATTGAAAATTAGTGCATTTTACAGCCTGTATATTTACCTATTAGTAATAATTCTGTAAACTTCTTAGTCGGATTTTGCGAGGTAATAATAATGTAATGTGTTAATAGTATACTGTTTATTGTCATTAATTGGCTGATTTATTTGATGTGGTGATTGTGCATTTTCTGATATTTACGCACTAGTATCCAATTGGATGTGAAGCCAATTGGATACTAGTGCGTAAATATCAGAAAATGCACAATCACCACATCAAATAAATCAGCCAATTAATGACAATAAACAGTATACTATTAACACATTACATTATTATTACCTCGCAAAATCCGACTAAGAAGTTTACAGAATTATTACTAATAGGTAAATATACAGGCTGTAAAATGCACTAATTTTCAATATTTGTACTAAGTGTTAATGGCTCTCTAATATAAACACAGTCCATTTTGATAAATTACAATGAAAAAGGCCAAGTTTACAATGAATTTTATTAAACAAAATGCATTGAGTTATGCATATAATATCAAAATATCAAGAGTTGACGTCTAATTGCAATATTTTACTCCAATATTTACGTTTATTGTCTTTAATTTATTAATGATGATGAAAAATATGTATGCGCTGAACATAGTACTATAAAAACCAGTTTTTTTATTGGGATTTGAACAATATGTCAACAATCTATAACTTAATCAACAAATTAGAAGCACACCTTCAAAAGGTTGTGATATAGAAAGAAATATCAGGGAAATAGTGACAGGGAAGCTGGGTAACCAGGGCCAGCCACTGATCCAGTCAAAAGAAGATGCTCTGGATAATTTGGGAAATATTATAGATGAAAAGAATAAAGAAAAATTACTTAATCTACAGGGAACAATTTTATCAAGTCTAAAGTTCAACAATGTGGCCTACAATTTGTGGGAGTTCTGGCAGGGGGCCAAAGAAAACAATAAGATTATCGTGAATTGGCCTGGTGGACGTCTTTAGATGTGATGCTTCTGGTTAGTAGAGTATAGTAATAGGCCTAAACACAAATTAATACAGGTCCAATGACTCTGTAGTCTTTACCTTTAATTAATAGGTAACAACTGAGTTGAGTAAAAGCAAGAATTAATATGTGAAAAGTGTCTTTTATTTGGAAAGAAAGGAAGTTTATATTCCATTCAGGCTGCACAATGGATGCAGAAGTGTTATTAACACCTGCACTATTGTTAGGAACATTACATGATCTTCTGCTATTCACCAGGCTCTTGCATCTGTATTTTTTTCATCTTAGGACAATCCGGACAATCCAACAGAGAAGAGTGGGTGCGCGTTACTCCAGAGTGGCTGCAGCTTGCAGCTTACCAATTATAGCAACTGCTAGCAATTCCTGAACCTGATCCAACCTGGATGTAATAGTACAGCCAACCTATTGTAACGTCCCAGATACAATTAGGAATGCAAATCTGTCGGATCTGACAGATTTGGATGCAAACCAGTTTAGTCTTGACTATCAGGATTAATTTCCACTGATAGCCTTGACCATTATACACATGCCATCTAATTTATGACAAAGATCAAACTAATTGAAGGAACAGAAATTCAAAAGGAAATCAACACCAATGAAGAGGAAAACTATCAAATGGAAACAGATGAAAATAAAACACAAGCAAGAAGCAGAAGTGCTTCAAGAAATACAGAAGCTTTATCAAATGAAAACAAAGAAGAAGCATGTTGTGTTCTGAGGCGCGGCACAGACACACAACGGGGAATCCTAACCTTAGGATTGGATTTGTACTAAGTCTTGGTTAGATGACAGGGAAGGCAATAGTGTTTACCTTGCGGCCCTGGAAGAATAATCTCTACTAGTTGTGGCTAGAGAGAGGCGCAGAAGTACAGAAGACACAAAGAAAAAAATGTGAATAGAACTTAATTTTTATTGGTGAATATGAAATGGAATATATAGTGGTTAGGAATACCACAAAACACTACCAGGACGGTAGGATCACTTGCCACAAGCATGAGTGGGGCAAGTGAGTTGCGCAGAGTCAGGAAACTGAACAATCATATTTCCTGAAGCAGAAGCCAGTTCATTTTGAGAGTCAAACGCAAAAGCAAGAGATTTGTCCTCAAAATGGCCCAACAAAGGCAAAATTGAAACATGGTGAATGCCGTTATTCATGACATTGCCCCCCTCTAGATTGGCCTTTGGGGGGTGATACTTGCAGAGGAACTTGGCGTGTACACAAGCAAAAGGGCGACCACTGGAGAGAAGCTTTACAGTGTACTCAGACCCTTGTTTGAAAGTCACCTCTAAAGGACCAATCCATAGGGAGTCTAGTTTGTGTGCGCGCCCACCCACACAGTGTTGATATTATAGGACATGGTCACCAACAGCAAACTCAGGCAAGGGGGAGCGCCCAGTGTTGTCAGGAGAGAGCTCAAGCATCTTAGTCTTATATGCAGAAGTGTAGGCAGTGGCCTGTATATCAATGATGCGGTTGACTAAGTCTTTGATGTGGTTGTCAGGGTTCATGGCCTTATCAGAGGAGAGTAAGGGAACCCCCAAGAGTGACAGAGTGGTGGCTTCACGCCCATACAACATGGCAAAGGGGGAGTACCCTGTGACCCAATGTCTGCTCAGACAATAGGCAAAGAGGGCAGCAGGTAAGTATAGATCCCAATTGGCAGCGTCAGAGTAGGTGAGTTTCCTCATGATAGAAACCAGTGTTGAGTTGGCACGCTCAACTGCCCCATTAGTGGAAGGATTATAGGGGGCAGAGAACAACTGGTGAGTTCCTAGAGCTTCAACAACAGAGGTTACAAGTTTGGCATTGAAGTTGGTCCTGTTGTCTGATAACAGCACTTGAGGACAGCCATGGCGGTAGAAAACATCCTGCAGCAGGAAGGCAGCGGTAGTCTTAGCAGTGATGTCTTTAGTAGGGCGAGCTTCTACCCACTTGCTGAAGTGGTCAACGGCAATCAGGATAAAGCGGCATCCAGAGCGTGAGCAGGGGAGAGGGCCTACAGCATCAATGCTGACAGTATGAAATGTGTGTTGAGGGGGAACCAATTTGAACTCGTGAGAAGCAGCTTGGGGCCTCTGGAGTTGGCAGTCATGGCAACTAGCTATGACATCTGGGATCAACAGGCAAAGATTCTCCCAGAAGTAATTCTTCTGAAGCCAGTCAAAGGTCTTGGCTATGCCTCCATGGCCAGTTTCTTTATGAGCTTGTGACACCAAAGAGAGGCAAAGACTGGGACGCACGTATGGCAGGTATTGACCCTGCACCTTCTTGAAGAGTTGGTTGTTGCGTATGAGGGTATCTTCAGACAATTTGGACAAGGCAAGTCAAACCTCTTCTGTCTCACTTTCCCAGGAAGAAGGGTAGCCAATTAGCTCATACAGGCGGTCTGCCTCAGCAGGATGTAGGGAAAGGATGGGCATTTGGGATAGCCTGTCAGCGTTCTGATGTTGAATCCCGGGGCAATGGAGCACAGTGAAGTCATAACCTTGCAGGCAGAGAGCCCATCTGGCTAAGCGTCCTTCAGGCTCCTTAAGTTGTTGTAACCATTTGAGCAAAGCGTGGTCAGTGACAACAGTGAAATGGGTACCATACACGTAGTGGCGGAATTGTTTGACTGCATGCAGCACAGCGAGGCATTCCTTCTCTGTAATGCTATAATTCTTTTCATGCTTATTTAGCACACAGGAAGTATAGGCTACAGGGTGGTCCACACCTTCATTGTCGAGTTGAGCCAAGATAGCCCCAATAGCAAGGTCACTAGCATCAGTGTACAAGATGAATTCCTTATTGTAATCAGGGTACACTAAAATGGGTGCTTCTTTGAGTTTCTGCTTTAGAGTCTCAAAGGCTTGCTGTTGACTGGCGGTCCATTTGAAAGGGACATTACGCAATAGTTGGACCAGGGGTTCACTAGTATCAGCAAAATCAGGGATGAATTGTCTATAGTAACCCATCATGCCCAGAAAGACTTGTACTTCTTAGAGGTTGGTGGGCGGAAGCATTTTGTTGATGGCTTCAACCTTCTTGGTCATTGGACAAATTCCCGTTTGGGTTACTTCATGGCCCAGGAATTCAAGGCGCTCTTTGAAGAAAGCACACTTAGAAGGCTTTAACTTGAGGCCAGCTTCTTGGATCTTTATGAACACCTCTTTAAGATGGGCTAGGTGATCAGTGAAAGTTGCGCTGAAGACTGTTATATCATCTAGATAGACTAAGACACACAACAACTTCAAGTCACGCAGGATGGAGTCCATGGCCCTCTGGAAAGTTGCTGGGGCATTACAGAGCCCTTGCGGCATGTGAGTAGGTTCAAACAATCCTTCTGATGTGATGAGTGCAGCCTTCTGACAGTCTTCAGGAGAGAGGTCAACTTGCCAGTAGCCAGACGCCAAATCCATGGCAGAGAAAAACTTAGAACCTCCAAGGCGTCAAAGGGCGTCATCAATGTGTGGTAAGGGATAGGAATCTTTCTTGGTTAGAGAATTCAACCTTCAATAGTCCATCACAATCCGGTGTCCACCATCCTTTTTCTTTAAGATGAGCAGAGGAGAAGCCCAGGGACTTTGAGAGGGAGCTAGCAGTCCAGCGTCCAGCAGTTGTTTGAGCTCCTTAGAAACCTGCACATCTTCCACTTGGCTGCGGTGGTATGGCTTGGCACAAAAGGGGGGAGCATCTCCTGTGTCAATCTGATGTATCACACCTTTGGCTAGCCCATAATCAGTACTATCTTTAGCAAAGATGTCTGAGAACTGGTCTAGTAAATCAAGCACCTCTTTCTGTTGGACCGGGGACAACTGAGGGAAGTCTTGGGCAGTGAACAGAGATAGGACTTGAGGCTTGTCTTTGGGTAGATTAAAGTCTTGAAACGTTCCAAAGGGGTGAAGAGACAAGACGTCAGGAGCATTTAACAACTTTCTGTAACCAACAACCTGTCCTCTGGATACAGTCATAGGAAGCGCAGTAAGGTTGGCAACTAGTAATTGAACGGGATCCTTGTGGGAAACGTCCAGAATTCCAGGACAAAGGTAAGGCTCATTACGCCCCAGCAAAGGAGGGGAATACAGCTCTAAGAAAGTCCGTTCAGGTAGTTCATATGATATCTGGGAGTCTAGGATAGCCTGAGAGCCTGGGGGGATGGTGATAGCAGACGTGGCCATGAGAGGGATTCCCTCAGTTGCAGGACAAGCCATGGGAGGACACTTCATGTTGGTGGAATGGGTTTGGTATTTTAGGGTGAAAACTCCAGTGGGGTACTCCAGAGTACATGTCTTCAACCGTTTACCAGGAACTTTGATGGGCTCCTCAAAGATCAGAGGGACTTTGTACCCTAGGATAGAAAGATAGCCATCCTTTAGGTTGATGATCCCATTATATTCCTGAAGGAATTGGGTACCAACCAAAAGGTCATAGCTCTCATTTTCTAGAACAACAGCCGGCGCAGCCAACAGGAGTTTACCAAATTGCATTGGTAAGGCAGAGTACGCACCAATGGCGCAAGTCATGGAGAGACCAGCGGTGCCATAGGATTGATGGTAGTTGAGATCAGGGGCCAGCTTAAGTTTCTTCATCAGTTTAGAAGAAACAACGTTGACAGGAGAACTGGTGTCCAGGACGGCTTTGATCTTGACCTTTTGGATAGATATCTCTACTTGGGTGGTGGTGCGTCCAAAGGGTGGCAGAACAGCCAAGATATCCTGTGCCTCAGCTAGTTCCTTGTCCCATTTCTCAATCATGCATTGTAGTCCCGGAAACTCCTTATATACAGTTTGGAGAGGGAGTGAGACAGATACATTCTTGAAAACAGCGTCTGCAACTTCAGCGGCTTCCTCTGATGATTCCACTAATACAGGGGACCGTTTTGCCTGAGTAAGATAGGGGCGGGAGACAACTGCTTTGGCCTCAGACAAGGGCTTGGTGGTTGTTGTAGTCTTCCCAGATTGCAGCTTGTAGGGAACAGCAATAGTCTCAGGGACGGCAAGAACAGAATACCTGTATGCATCATGGTCTTCAACATCAGATTCATCCACATCAGAATTGTCAGAAATGTCATGGAACAGGAGGAGGATAGGAGGAGCTTCATCATCAGCAGGTTCAGAGTCAGTAGCAGGCGGGGGTGTAGGAGGAGACTGGGAAGAATTGTCAACCGAGAGCGTCTCTGCCTCTAGGTTGACTGTTCTTTTCCCGACTGATCCTTGGGATCAGCTCCTTCAACCCGCGGATTGGTGCAGACGCAAGAGTGGTGGCCTATCTGACCACAGTTGTGGCAACCCTGACGTTGAGGAGGATTTTGGGAGTTCATAGTGAGGATACAAGGGCCGCAAGAAGAGGAGCCAGAGTTGGAAGCGGCACAACTTTCCCAAACAACTGCCCCAGAATGGGTAAGATGCATATCTTGGAGCAGTGTTTTTATGCTTTTCATGGAGGACAGCATAGCCTTGTGGGCCTTGAAATGGAGGCATAGGAGTTGATTCACCTTGAGGGCCTGGGCGCAGGCCATATATGCTTCATGCGCCGTCAATTGTCTGCTTGTTATTAACTGTTGTCCCTCCATGTAAAATCTGTCAGAGAATTCAGCTAATGTCTCTTTGGGCTTGAAGGATATGTGCATGAAAGCATCCTTTTTCACCTCCAGGCTAAGATCACCACCAAACTTGTCAATCAAGAGTTGTTTCATGTCCTCCCAGGTCTCAATGGAGGGCAGCTCTGGAACAACTACCTCCTGACAGGTTGGGTGTAGGCAAGTCAGAATATGTTCTTTCTTAACTTCATCTGATGCTTGTCTCATAGCAGTCTTGTAAATAGTTAAGAAGGCTGCAATAGTCAAGGTTTTAGGATCAAACACTTGCTTAAAAGTAGGCTTGAAGTGTGCCTCAGGAGTTGGACCACCATTGTTGCTATTGAGTACATTTATGCGCGGGGAGAACTCAGCTTCAGATTTGGAGGGGGGTTGTCTAGCCCACAGTTGTTGAACACTTTCTTCAAGGGTTGTCAGAGTCTCGGTAGTTCTGGCACCCGTAGTGTTGGCTAGAGCGGTCTGTTGTTCAGTAACATCTAGGTGTTGTCCTTGGGTAGTGACAACCGTGGAGAGTTCAGCCAGTTGCAAAGTAAGGGATGGCCCCACTGATAGGCAAGGGGCAAACCTGTTGTTTACCAAATCAATCAGCTCATTCATCTCCTGTATGTCTCTGTCCAACTCAGTCTGGTCTTGTTTCAAATGGTCCACCTCATTAGCTAGGGCAATCAACTCCCTAGTGCAGTGGATTTGAGGAGCCCCCTCCAAACCAGGACAACATCCATCTTCCTTGTTAACCCTGCGTGGACTAGCAGCAGCCGTCACTACCTCACATAAAGCAGCAACTTCTTGCTGTAGTTCAGCGACCTGAGCAGTCAGCGCAAGAACCTGGGGATCAGGTTGAGGCATTTCAGTAGGACGTCCTTGGCTACAAGTGGAAGCACGTAATTCCCGGATGGCTTCCCAGATTCTCTGCTCTCTGTCCACCAGATCATCAGCAGGAGGAGAAGGCGGAGCATCAGGTTTGGGAGAGGACAGCTCATTCACCTGACTCTGAAGTTTGGCAATAGCAGCAGCAGTGGTAGCTCTTTCTTGATCAAATTCTGCACCAAGCTCATTTAGACCTTGGGCAGCAAGGTCAGCTACCTGTTGCAATTGCTCAAAGGAATAGACACTGAATGCATTGAGCTGTTGCACTAGGCGCTCAAAATTGGAGAGATAAGCGTTTAGGGTGGAGTCTACTTGAGTGCGCCAGGGTTGTTCTAACTGGTGAAACTCATGTAGTTGCTCCCTAACGTACTCAGGGATGGACTGGCGTATTTGCTTGATGGAATTGACTAAACGTGTTTGAGAGGTGACCAAATCACGCTGATTGTCAGATATCAGGGAGAACAGGGAATGAAGCCATTGTTGGTAGGCGGCAAACTGGTCCCAATGATGGGTAACAGCTGCTTGTAGAGACAAGATTTCTTGAATGTGGAGTCCCAACACCATCTGGTGATGGGGCAAGGAAGGCTGTACAAAGGATGACAGCAGATGATCAGAGGAGCCAGCCGCTGGGAGGAGGTGTTGTGGAAACTGAGGGGCCACAATTAACTCATAGTATTTGGCACAGCTAAACTGTAACTGAAGGCAAGGGATGGCCCCGTCCCGGGCTATCCCAAGGGCTACTGCCATGACTTGTTCCAAGTCAGGGGTACCCATAGGGTAAGCAACTAGGCAGGGACCATTCCCAAGGTTCAGTACAGTAGGGACAATAGGCAGGTTGGTGATGTCTTCCTCAATAGGAGGGCTGGTAATTTCAGGCAAGGTCAACTCCCAAATAGGCGGAGGCAAGGGACCTGAAAACGTAGATGCAAAAGGGGTAACCAAGGGGCTTACAGCCCCTGTAGTGAGCACCATTTTTGTTGTGTTCTGAGGCGCGGCACAGACACACAACAGGGAATCCTAACCTTAGGATTGGATTTGTACTAAGTCTTGGTTAGATGACAGGGAAGGCAATAGTGTTTACCTTGCGGCCCTGGAAGAATAATCTCTACTAGTTGTGGCTAGAGAGAGGTGCGGAAGTACAGAAGACACAAAGACAAAAATGTGAATAGAACTTAATTTTTATTGGTGAATATGAAATGGAATATATAGTGGTTAGGAATACCACAAAACACTACCAGGACGGTAGGATCACTTGCCACAAGCATGAGTGGGGCGAGTGAGTTGCGCAGAGTCAGGAAACCAAACAATCATATTTCCTGAAGCGGAAGCCAGTTCATTTTGAGAGTCAAAAGCAAAAGCGAGAGATTTGTCCTCAAAATGGCCCAACAAAGGCAAAATCAAAACATGGTGAATGCTGTTATTCACAACAAATCACAAGTAGCAAGAAATATAAGAAAAATTAAGCCTAGAAAAATTAATGAAGAGCATCCAACACTCATGAAGTTTGCCAAAGTGGCGCCTGTGGCTGAGGGGGCCACAGGGAAAACAATTAGTAAGTCTTTTTATGTTTTACTTATATTGAATTTTAGTCATCATCAGAAATGGGGATGAGGTCGCGGAAGTGGCAGCTTATATGCCGAGTTGGTTTTATGGGGGTTACCAGTCACTGGTGGCCCCTGTAAAACAAATAAATAAAAACCAAATAAATAAAATAGTTCAACAGAATATGAATACGTTTTTTAATATTGAAGCTCAAGATAGGGAACATTCACCACCCGTGGGGTGCTTGCCATGGATAAGGGAAGTATATGAACTAGGATCAACTATCAAAATCAAAGAAATGAATGAAATTTGTGGGGATATCAAACTGAACTTTGATGAATACATATACAAAAGCATTCAACAATTCCCCTTCACAAACACCAACAAATACAAAAAGAATTTAATAAAAACTGACTTTCAAATTGGAAATGAATATTTGAAATCTGCTATTTTTAATGAAGTTTTTAAAGCACTATCAAATAAAGTTGGGGATGCAGTCCTTGTGAATAATTTTAAGCCTTTATTGATATTGTTTGCCAAGGCCTGGGGGGCTGATTCAAGTCAGGCGCCCCCTGGAACCCTCTTCAAGTTTAACCAAACGTCCTATATTAATAGGTTAGCACAAACATTCAAAAAATTGTGCATGTTCTCGGAAAAGTATACCTTGCAAAGGATCCACGTCGGGGTATACCTGGGAATACTGTTGCATTACATATTAAAAACCAATGTCAAAAAGTTGGAAGATGTACCTATACAAATTGATATATGCCGCGTAGCCCGAGACCGCCAGAAAACACCACAGGGATACAGGACAGTTGAGCACATCCTCTATGATTCATTTGCATTGGCAACACTATACAGGTACTACATGCCCCCCCCCCCAAAAAAACCCTGCTAGTCAATTTCCTCACCTGCTTGCCTTTTATCAAACAATCAGCAACCACTGGGGTACAGGGCACCACCCCTCTAGCAATCAGATCCAGGGTTGTCTACCACGTACAGAAGAGTATGTGGATCCAATTAGATGCATTAGCTGAAAATTTAATTTTGGGGTATAATTCCCCGGATTAATCCCATTCCCTTTGCAATTAGCATCCCCCAATAAATGTTTTCCCCTTGAAAATTAATTTTTTTTAATATTTAATATTTTATATTTTAATACTAAATATTTTTAATACTGAAATATGTACTATTAACATTATACTATAAAATTTTTAATATTACATATTTAAATATTAAAAATATTTAGTATCTAAAATTTAATATTAAAATTTTAATAATACATATTACAATATTAAAATTTTTAATATCAAATATTTTGATATTGAATAAAGCACAATTTAATAAAAATAGTTAAATTTCACATATTTAAAATTTAATATTTAACTTTTACAATTTATAATTATAATTTTACTTTTAATATTTTAATTTTTATTTTAACTTTTAGTATGTGAATTATAATATTAATATATCTAAATATGTTACAAGCCATTAATTAAAGTTGCAACCACGTCAAATATTAAAAATAAGTTAAAAATGTTTTTATTTATTAGCTTGTTGAATATGGGTTTATTTATCACATAGATAAACATCGAGAATTGAATTTATCCGCACCATGCAGCCCACCCCACTATTTTTCTAAACAAATGATTGTTTAGAACTTGAATTACCTTTCCCTTGTAATGTGATTTGTTAAACATATTAGATATGCTTGACCCACGTCCTAAGTACTAATTAGTAAGCAATACACAAAAATCATTGGTTGCTGTGTTGTGTGGCTATAGTGGCACTGAATTAACAAGGATCAGATGATGACATGCAAGGTCCAATTTGTGGCTTAAAAAAGCCAAAGTACCATCAACAATTAACAATTATTTAAATAAAATAATTATATTTCTATCTTTTTTTAATTTATTCATTTGTTAGCGCAACAGTCAATATAATATTCAATGCATTATAATAAAAATATATTCCTCATACCTAGTATAATTAATTTTACTTACCTTTTCTTCATACTCTTATATGTCTATAATACAATCAAACATCACGTCATTATATATAAATAATAATTTTTGAGTCCTACTAAAAACAAAATAAATAAAAATAAAAACAAATTAAACCTGGAGAGCCCATTTATCTGATTGGCTTGGAGGCCAGGGCTTTTGGAAGGAAGGATTCCAAGTGCTCATAGAAAGCTGCCACCACATCAGGTGGTATTACAAATTGGCTGACCTCAACAATATTGAATAGGTTCTCAGTGTCCTGAGGAAGTCCTTGTTTCACCTTATTCTTGATCCAACCAAACACCTCCTCAATTGGATTCAGGAATGGGGAATATGGCGGGAGGAAGAGAAGTCTCATTGGACAATGGTAAGCCGGTGGCTGGAAGTGTGGCTGTTTTTGTTGATGGGGGGAATTTGGACACAACCAGATCCACTTTGTGGAGCCTGACATTATCAAGCACAACAATGTTGGTTGTGCCGCTGTAATTTATCTTCAGGTACTCCTTGACAGCTCAGAGAAAATTGAGAAAGGTCCCGCTGTTATGAGAGCCCTTAATCATTTGGTATTGGTCCAACCTGCGAGGACCAAGAAGCGCAACCATGGAATAGGTCTGGGAACGGACAGCTGCACAATGGGCTACATTGTCCTTGGACCCCTTCTCAACCCACCCATGCCTAGACCTGAGTGAGGAGGAAAACAACAATTTGTTGATATAGAAGAACTGTACGTTGCCAGTCTCCTTTAGTGCCAGATATGTCTCAGCATAAATGTGTCAATCCTTGATGGACTTTTCACTGTTCCTATTGTACAGAGAAACTCTGAGCACCTTCCAAGAGAAGCCCAAATCAACCATTGTTTTGTAAACAAGGGTTTTATAAACAGAAATCCCAAACTCTGTGGCTAGCATTGATTGGACAGCAAGCGTGTCCAGGTGGTAATCCCTAGCTACACACTGCTTGATTGCGTTGATGTGTACGGGCTGAAGGAGTTTTGGCTGTCTTTTTGCCTTGGTGGATTTGGCAATTTGCCCGGTATTGTCATACTTGATGTTGATGTTGGCAATGTACCTGGCTGTGACACCAAATTGGGACAAAATATCCCAAACTGCCATTTCCCTGTTTAAGCAGTTGAGGAGAGCTTCACGCTCACTATCTGTCAACCAACGCCAGCCCTTGGCAGGTACCACGGCATCCTGGCTACCAGGCTTGACACAGGGAACAGGACCTTCATGTAGAAGGTGGGATCACACTTGCTCGCAGTGGCGCCGTCAATGGTTGAATACACAATAGTTGCAGATGGCTCAACAGTGGCTGCCAATGGCTCGTAGGTGGTGTCAAAGATGCGGGGGCAGGAAGTGGCAACTCTTAGGTCAAGAGTGCGGGGCCGGGTGACAACTGGGTAAACGGTGGAGGTGTAAGTAACCTCAGTGTTCCCGGTGACCCTGGTGTAGGAGACTTTTGTGGCAGGCCTTGAGAGTGGCTTCTGCCTGGGATTCAAGATGGTAGTTCCAACTTGGGATGCGGGAGGTGGTTGGATGACGCTGACACCTTGAGAGGCCTGTGTATTGGCATGACTCCTCTTGAGTTAGGTTCTGGGTCTGTTCTTGGACCCTCTGGGATGCCCTTGTGAATGGGCTGCCTTGCAGGCTGGTGCAGGAGCAGGTTAGGAATGTGATTGATGATCCATAAAAATAAAATAAAAAATATATTTTTGATTAAATATGTATTTATTTGGAGTTATTGGTTTAGTTGTGGGTAGTTATTTTCTCTTGAGCTAGCCTTGAATAGTAACAGAATTTCTATATCCGTGATTTGAAGTGAATAATATTGTATACTTTCCAGGTTTGGATGATTTTAAAGTTTAATCACTTTTTTTGTCTAATTATGGTTATTGAGATTGAATTTTTAGTTTGATTTTAGTTGTGGTGGAGCTTCTTAATTTGGATTGGTGTTTCCTAGTGTGCTTAGTGTACATTAAATTTTGATTCCAGTTCCTGCAATTAATATCTGAGTTTACTAGTGGCATTCAAAAGTGATTTGAAATTTGGTTCTTGGATTTGACAATCCTGCAATTTCAAAAAGCATAGTAAACTTAATGAAAATGGCTGATGGATTTGAATGCTTCAAATCTGATTCCAGTTAATTCAGTTTGTCCATTGGAAATATGCAGTTTGACTTGAACTTTGCAAAGTGTCTATGAGTTCCCACATTTTCAAATATTCAAATAAAAATACAAAGAATTCAATTTAATTAAAAAAATGCCATCCCGCAAAAGTGATTCAAATTTTGGACCAAGGATTTGACAATCCTGCATTTTTACGTTCAGGTTCTGAATTTACAGTATAGTCCCTTGTTTCAAGTGTTTCCCTTTAGGACAATTTTTTGAAGCTTAAGTAGTTTTTTGCAGGTTTTTTCTACCATAGAATTAGCTTCCAGTATTACCTTACTAAAAGTCTAACATATCACCACAATGCTTTCTGTATTGTTTTGTTAAGCTTCAGAATTTTCCAATAATGTCCTCATCAGTAGAATAAGTCTCAAACTTAACTAATGATTCCTTGGTGTCAGGAAATCCTGATTCATTAGGATTGACTGATCCATATCCCTATTACTGAAGCTGTGGGTTGATTTTGGACGCAACACAGCCAAAGTGACACAGTATTCCGGAATACAGAGAAACTATAATAAGGTTGATATAGTTTCCAAGTCAGAAGACACCTGAGAGATTCTGGGTCTCAGGTCACAGGCCAATCCAGAAGCTTCTATAATTAGATGCTAAGGATTCCAGATTCCAAATAGGGATGCAGAACCAACCCAGAGATTGATCGGGGAATTACAACATCCTGTTTCACCAAGAGTTGAGACAGAAGACCGCCTGTGCAAAAATTACGCATTACACCAAGCACAAGGGCAGGTCAGCCAAATTGGGTGTCAACTTAGTTGCCGTAACTAAGTCAAGGAATATCTGGGCTGAAGAGGAGAAATCAGCAGCCTAGAATATTACCTCATCCCAAACCATTATTTGGGTTTTGGGATCCAACTCTAGGGGATGAAACTAGTAGCTTGGGGATGATAGGCTATCTAGTAAGAGTTGTCTGCAGCTAGACGCCAGTTTGGCCGCTAGCTGTCAACTATAAAGGGGCCTTCCAAGATCACTTGGAAGGCAGACAATTAATATCCATCAACATCCCTACTAGTCCAAATAGCAGTGGTATCAAAGTACAATAAGACAAATTATTGATACTTGCAAACTCCTGCCAAAACCACTACAGACAGTGTTGCGTCTCTAAAGGACCACAGGACTTCCACCCCAAACGGATCAACCAACAACAAAATACAGCCCGTTGTCACACCAATAGAAGTACATCTGTCCCCATACAGATATCCTATCCCAACATGATTAACTCACCTAATAAAAATAATCTCTCTTCTTCTTCAAGATCCAGAAATCTTGACACTTGGCTAACTATCCTTAAGCGCTCTGCTTCTCCCTTCAAAGTTTTGCCAGTATCTGGATATGAATACCAAAGGTTTAATGGTAAGTGCCAGTGTTTTCCCAGCCTTTCAAAATTTCACCAAAGTTAACCAACACTTTGTCATTATAGAAAAGTGCCTAGGAAGCATTTCCCCAAAGCCAATTTAAGTTTCAAAATTGTAGCAAAGCATCTGGGAGATTTTATCCCAAGGAACATTACTCTATTGCCACTGCATCAAAATGCCTCAGAGAACCGCCTTGATGTCTCTCAAAATTTTCCTGGAATGCTAGGAGCTTTCCAAATAGCCAATGATGGCCTTGCACATGCTTATCATCCACTGCATAAGGTCATAGTCAATCCCTTCACCTACTCATTACATGGGCTGTTACACCTAGTATTTCTTTGTCCTTAATCACCAATGTGTCTATCCTGATATCTAATTGCAGAGTAACCAGCTCAACTTTCTAATCACTCCAGATTGTTGGGTTCAGCAGCTATTTCTCTAAATATCAACCCCAGTGATGATCTTAGGCTTTTCATTCTTACATGATACTTTATAGATGTTCTTCTTATAGCTACTCTAAAGAGATGGAAGGAGGAAGTACCAATTATTGTGATTATGCACCCAAACTAAATTATATCCCCAGTTGGACTCATGATTTCAATACTCATAGCATATTCATCAAAGTGTTGCAACTGAACTAAATTTAGCTCAGTATTGAGATTATGGAAGATAGCAGTCCAATAAAAAGGACAAAGAATAGGAATAATACATAGCTTTATTTAAAATACAGTAGTTAATATAACCAAAAGAGGAGCCACTAATTCATTCAGGGGTGGTATTGTGACAGAATCCAAGTATGATGTAAGGGAAAAATATCTAATTGAGGTATCAACACTTTGGAATTGCTTACACATATAATTAGGAGTTATTTTCTGTATTTTTGAGATTGGTGACAGGATGCCTAATGTTGTTAGATACATCATGGGATGCCTTTATGAGCACCTCCTGTGTATTGTAATATACATTGGCAGACAGGGACTCAATCTCATTTGTAACACTAATAAGGTACTATGTACTAATAAGGTCTATAGCCTGCAGGTAATTGGGCCACCCACTCATCCAAGTATGGTGATAATTCCCAAAATAGTTGAAAAAATTGAAAATTGTTTGGCTTCAGAGAAAGACTTTTGTTCTTGCTCCACCTTGCAGCTGCAGCACCCCAGATCAGACACCCCAGATTTCCTTGGGCAGAGAGACCAGAATATTGTCCCTGAAAAATAAGATATAACACCCCTGAAAATAGATCATTGACATTGTCTTTTTAAAACAAAGAGTCAATAAAACTTTGGTTTTCTCAATTATCCTGTTGTTCTAGTTTTTTACCATCTGAATACTACCTCATCTAGTTCAGCTGCATCTTTTTAATAGTCTAGTCAATCTACCAGAGGGACCTTGCCCTGATTTTTTCATACTCTCTGGCTTGACTTATGAGGTGATACACTACACAGAGTATTCACCCAACCCAGATTATAAGAATTTCCCCTAGATAATAATATTTTATCTTAATTATTAGCTCTAACTAGGAAGCTCAAAAAAATTGACTGAGAAAAATGTTGGTATACAAATCAACTTCATGTATTCAACAACAAGTCCCACTATATGCCTGTGTACTTGGTTCCCGTAAAGCCACCTCCCATCAACAAGCTTAACTGACCACCCTTTGTTGTGCCTACCACAGAGGCACCTTTCAATCAATTATTACAAATAGTCTATATCACTCTCACAGATTTTATTAACTCTATGGTGCTATCTGTGAGGCCTTGATCTATTCTAAGACAGTCAGCCTTATACCTTATAAAGTTAGTGCAAATTCTGTAATAGGCCATGTCTACCAACCCGCTTGGCTGATCTGCCTTTTTTCTGATGGCCCAGCTTATAGTAATTGATATCCTGACACCAGGTGTGATAATTTTATTTCCAATTTGATCATTGGCATTATATCTAATTTATTGAAATACTGTTACAGTAGTTTTAAGAGCTATGGCAACAAGCAAAAATAATTCAGATTTAAACAAAATTGAAATGAACCCAAATCTATTATAAATTAATATAAATTCATTTATTTTTAATTTTGTTTACATCTGAATTCATTTTTTTAACCTGAATTATTTTTTCTTGTTGTTATAGATTTTAAAACTACTGTACTTGTGAAGTATATTCAGATGTTCTTTAAGCTAAAGACCAATTAAAAATCAATTTACAGTACCCTTATTAAGTAATGAGTTATAAGCATATTTAAGATAGTGTAAGATTTTAAAAATGAAAAATCAATAAGATTAGTGTGAAAAAAATGAACCTCAAAATTCACACAAGAGCTTAAAAAGGTTGTAAAATAAATAAAAGTGAAACAAAAAATAAAAAATTATCATATTTAGATCACTTACACTATTTATTATCTTAAGTGCTTATTACTTGGTTGGGTCACCTCTGGATTTGATAACAGCAGCAAGTCTTCTGAGCACTAAGTGAACAAGTGTAAAGCCTATTCATGCTAGACATAGCAGAGTTTATTTATTGCAACAAACTGAGACAAATAGATAGTAACAGTTTTCAGGTCAAGCTTCAATGATAGTTTAATATATCAACTATTCAAGAATAATCGATTTATAAGTGAATATATAGATAAGGTGAAAAGAGAATATTGATTTGGATATATAAATTAATCTATCATATTAATGAGCTTATATATAATTAACTACAAGGATTTTTACATATTCTGCTTGCTGGCAATTGGGGTTATTGATAGGTGCTCATTATTTAATAAAAGTTGTTTTAAATGAAAATAACTTTCAAATGTGATCTTACAAATGAAAATCCAATAAATAATTACTGAGTTAAAGCTTCATGAATGATATCATTTCATGAAACAGGTTATCATGCATGAGGTTTGCTTCAACTTGATTTGGCTCTCAATTGGTAGTCTCAACTTGCCTTGGACATATAAGAAAATTTGTTGGCATAAAAAAGCTTTGAAACGCTCTCTTGCACATAAATTTCCATTGATTACTTGCTGATTTATGATTGCATAAATGCTGTAATTAATGAAACTTTTTTATCATGCTTGATAAAGTAAATATGATCCAAATTGGCTCTTTGTGACTTTTTGCACTAGTCTGTGATTTCTGATATAGTTCCCAACTTGGCTGGAGTTTGGCTTGGATGTCAGAAGTAATCCTGACAACAAGAGTCTTGAAAGTTTTCATATAAATTGCCTCTCATGCTTTTACCACTTCAAATTTGGGGTTTTCTGTGAATTGTTTAGAACTTTCTAGAAAATTAGACTTAGTAACATCCCAAAAATGTTTAATAAGATTTAAGTCTGAAATCTGAGAAATTAATTCAAACAAGCAATCTTTTTTAAAATCCAAGTATTCCTTGACTGTATTGACAGTCTGGACAGATGTGTTATCTTAAATAAAGATATAATTGGTTAGACCTTGCAGGTTTTCATATATGAACAAAGATTTCAATCAAGAATTTTTCTGTAGACATTGGCACTTAACTTCTCAGTGAGTGGCTGAATCTGTTCTCTTAAATTGGCTGTGAACATTCCCAACATATGAAGCCCATGTGTTTATTTTTAACAGCATCTTTTAAACAGCATGGCTTGAGGGATTATCATACTTTGCAATAATAAGGTTGAGGTCTTTGGGATTCACAGAGAAGCAATTTAATCTTATCATACCAAATAACCTTCATTCAGAAAGATATAAGGTGGTTAATATATTGGCAATCAAATGCCTAACTTTTAACTACAATTTATGGAGTAATAAAGGGGTTTATTCTTACAATAAGCCCATATAGCCCTTGAAAACATAGTTTTTCATGCACTATAGTCTCAGAAACCTCAATTTCTAAGGAGTTTTTTATATATATTTTCTTAATTTTTTGGTTATTAAAAAGCAATTTTGTAGAACCTTTCTAATCACCAGCCAATTATTTCTCTCACTAGTATCAAAACAACCGGGTCAACCCCCAGCAAAGTTCTGCACAAGAGAACCTGTGCTACTCAAACTGACTTCCCCACTACTCAAAGCCAAATGTGAGGTCAAATCAAATCCCAAACAAGGCAGCAAGAACCAGTGGCAATCTCTACTCAATGAACAGCTCAATTTGGCACTTGACTCATTACACAGATCAAGCCACCCCTGCCCAATCCAATAGATCAAGTGTCACAATCTTGTTCCTCTTAAAATGATTCCCTAAAACTATATAAGTGATACATCTCAATAAAGATGTTATCTAGTTTCCAACATTTCCCCCCTTGTAACTTTGCTAATACAGCACAGTTATGACACTGGTTTTTTAGGGCAACCTGATCCTAGACAATTCTTAACTGAGTTGGTTTTCTGGTATTGTAGGTAAAGTCCTTGGGCAGTTTCAGCACCAATGTTAAGCTTCTGGGTTATTTTCCCATAAGATAACCCCATATTATTTGCTAGGATAACTTGACTGCAAATATACTCAGGTATTTATCTTGTTTAAACTGTCTCTTTTGTTCAAAAGATCCTCTGAGCTCAATTCTATTATCTAGGTAAGCTTGGAAAAGAGGCTCTGTTTCATAAGCATTCTATGGGCATAACTCTTATATGGATTAAAAAGTTGTAATAATGTTTATTTTTTATTTTATTTTATCTATGTTTCATTTTTATTTAGTTTCACATTTTAATGACCCTGTCTAGAATTTTGTGGCCATCTTTTCATGCTTTTTTTACTCATTTTTGATTTTAAAAATCTTGCATTTATTAGATAACATCAATGACCTGTTAATTAAAGAGGGTACTGTAGTTATACTCTGGTGTGAAAAGAAATTGCCTGTTAAAGTGTCAATATCGTGTATACCAGTCAATTTAAACAAGCATCTTGGGTGGTTTGAATGAGCTTTGGTCAATATCCACTGTTGTTTTTAGATAAAGTGAAAAGAGACAAGTTTGGTTTCTCGAAGGAAATTCAAAGATGTTTAATACACAATCAGTATAGGCGACAATTCGTATGTGAAAATTGGAGAGAAAACAAAATACTAAGCACGCTTTTAAATTTGGTGCTGATACTGCCAATCAAAAAGGTGTTTTTAGGGGGAAACATATAACCACGATTTATACAGAATTATACCTAAATGTGCTTATATAGCAATGTATGTATGGGCATGAAAGTTGAGGTTGATTATAGCTTATTTAACTTCTTGCAAATGGCTGGTAATAAACCCTTGGCTACGTAAAAAGTCATCTATTGGATCTGGCACCTCTTGTTATTCACTTACTGTCTGACACGTCATAAACGCCATGTTTGTTTCGTGTCGCTATTAAACAGCAGTCCTTGCTCGGATTAGAGCTTCAGAATTACTTTCATTCAAGTAAACCATATTTTCAAACAAATTTGCTTAAATACGCCCTTTTCAAAGCTTTAGAAACCATACTTCTTTAAAGGCATATATAATTAGGTACATCCTAAAATAATTCCACAATTAAATAACTTTAATTTTAAATTATTCGTGAAACAACTCTATTGACTCATTTGTTTTAGCTCCAGACGTTTAAAATCATTTAATATTTCAAAATGAGTGGAGAAACCAACAGTCTTCTTTATGGTGCCCAAAATCTATTTTACTATGGCTCTTATCAAGCAGCGATTAACGAATGTTCCAATATACAACCCCAACTAAAAGGCCAAGATTTAATCGACTTAAAGTTCCTGCTATATCGTTCGTACATTGGCCTAAAAAAATACAACCTTGTTTTGGGAGAGACTGAGAAGCAGGATGCACCAGAATTGAAGGGCATCTATTTATTTACCAAGGCTTCAGCAACCAAGGCATCTGATCTCGAGGCTAAGACTAAGATTGTTGATGAGCTTTTTGAGTTAGCAAAGGATGGCTCTAACATATTAAATGTAAACCTTCAAATATTATCTTCAATTGCCGGCTGCTCAGTTGATAAGTTAGAGCCTGCCTTAAAAGCAGTTTCCCTTCAACCCAAACATCTCGAATGGTAATTTCCTCCACGATTATCGCGTAGATGCTAAATAGTTGCTTCTAAGTGTTGCCATAAAAGTACAAATTTTACTTCAGCTAGACCGAGTAGATTTGGCCCAAAAAGAGCTTACTGCTGCTAAATCCTGGGCAGACGATGTCCCCTTGATTCAGTTGATTGAGGCTTGGATTGGCTTAAGATTGGTAAGGTTTACTTTTCTTCCAAAACTAATTGCGGTCCAGGGCGGTCAAAAGTTCCAGGAAGCTGACGCCATCTTTGACGAATTAAGCCAGCAAAGCTTTGCTAAGACCGTAAAGCTTCTTAATTGTAGAGCAGTTGCCAACATGCATTTGGGACAAATCCAAGAAGCCGAAGAATTCCTGCAAGAAGCTTTAAATAAGGTAGAATTTTCTATACCTTATTAATAAAATTCAAGGACGGGGATGACCCAGAGACCCTTGCCAATTTAATTGTCTGCTCTACTCTCAATAACAAACCTTGTGATATCAGGGAGAGATATGTCAGGTAAGCCACATACGTAAACCCAGACTTGTTTTAATCTCGGTTAGTCAACTTCGAGAGGTAGAGCCACACCATCCCTATCTGGAAAGCTTTGACAGTAAGTCCTTGCTTTTTGAAGAATGTGCAAGCAAGATCAAGGCAAATTAAGATCCCTAAACCAGTACATTCAAACAACATGTTTAAAATCTTCAAATGATAAAGCCACTTATACGTTATTTGTCATCACAACCAGACTTCATTTTGTTCATCTGCATATAATTCCTCCTATAGTTTTGAAATTAACTAAAATGTATGAGACCTAGACTAAAACGCCTTATAATTTAAATCTTATTGAAGAAAGTAGGAGCTATATATCACACATCCTTTATAATATGTTGAAGCTGCACGGTTCACTCACTGAAAAGGCTTTTTATAAGTAAAAAGCTCAAATATCTGGTTGAAGCTCTATAGATCAGAAGCCATGATAGGTGCTCAAGCCAAGCTTCTCGTCAAGATAAGTTGAACGTTCAATCATTGCAATAAAGTTCCCAAGTAATTTACAAATGAGCCCATGCCTCAGATGCTATATAAATCCTTTTCATTCCCTGATCTAATATACTATCTCATATACTGTAAATTCAGAACCTAAACGTAAAAATGCGGGATTGAAAAACCTTGGCCCAAATTTCAAATCACTTTTGCGGGCAACTCAGCTGAGTGAAAATTAAAATATTTAATAAAATCAACTATTTAATTTGAATTTTTTGATTTATTTAAATTGGCAAATTTCAAATCCCTTGAGCAGATAACTCAACTAACTAAAGACACAACACAACTAGCAAATGCAGGATACATGAATCATAAGTGTGGGATTCTAATGTATAATTTGTGATTTCCTTTATGTCTAACAAATCATAGACAACATGTAATATTAAAAAATATGAAATTGCGGGATTGTCTAATCCAAGAACTAAATTTCAAATCAAAAATGAGGTGAATTTGAAATAAATTTAATTTATGGGCATCTCAAACAGCAAGTCAAAGGATCTAGAGTAGATTTGTGCTAATTCTTTTAGGAATCATAAGCATTCTCAAAAATCACCCTTTTCCATTTTAGGATGGCTAAAATTTAGATGCTTGATTACAGTTGATTTTAAAAAATGCTAATAATAAAATAGAATTATATATTACAATCTATTTTATCAAGTTGTCTTTTCCTTGATGTGTTGATAGTTCATTTGCTGTTGATAATGTTCTTGTGTTTAATTGGATAGTTTTACCTCCAGTTGCCTTGGCAATAGAGAATCAAGTTGCCTCTGAAAGACCAGCTGTGGTTGCAGAGGCAACTGGAGGTGAAATTATCCAATTAAATACAAGAACATTATCAACAGCAAATGAACTATCAACACATCAAGGAAAAGACAACTTGATAAAATAGATTTTAATATATAATTCTATTTTATTATTAGCATTTTTTAAAATCAACTGTAATCAAGCATCCTTAATAGCAATCCATTAACACATAGTGTAGTAATCCGGTGATGTTTCACTTTGAAGTTTTTTTCTCACCTCTCCTTCTTCATTGAAACAAAGTTTTGTTGGTCCCTGGCTACGCTGGGGGCCAAAAAACTTTTAAAAAAATTGCGTCATCAGAAGAGTGGCTCATATATTCTTATATGGGGTTGTGGTTGCTATATTAGTGATTTAGAGTGCATAATATTATATAATTTCCATGTTTAGACAATTTTACATCTCATTTAATTTTTATGTCTAAACATGGCTATCAAGATTGAATTTTTCATTTGATTTTATACAGAGTGAAGTTTCTTGATTTGTCTTAGTTTTTTACTGTACATTAAATTTGGATTACAGTTCCTGCTATTAATATTTGAGTTTACTAGTGACATTCAAAAATGATTTGAAATTTGGTTCTTGGATTTGACAATCCTGCAATTTCAAAAAACATAGTAAACTTAATGAAAATGGCTGATGTATTTGCTCACTTCAAATCTGATTCCAGTTAATTCATTTTGTCCATTGGAAATATGCAGGTGACTTGAAATTTTCAAAGTGTCTATGAGTTCTCACATTTTTAAAAATTCAAATAAAAATACAAATAATTCAATTTAATTAAAAGAGGCCATCCTGCAAATGTGATTTGAAATTAGGACCAAGGATTTGACAATCCTGCATTTTTATGTTTAGGTTTTGAATTTAAAGTATGTTTTTATATAAATTTTATTATTATTTATTATTTTTTATTATTAGTGTCTATAGTTGTTAACTAAACTCCCAAGAACCACTATACTGGATTTAGTAGTCTAAACATTAATCAAATACCCCACTTGTTTTTTGTCTATTATGGGTTTGTAGATCAAGTGGTGCCACATAAATTAAGCCTAATTTATTAATAGATTTCATGTGTAATTTATTAAAAAAAAGAAACTTGACTCCCCTGTTCAACACATTTCACTTACCACATGATTGTTTTGGATTTAACTAATCAAAGGCTTGGATTTAAGCCTAAATTAATAAGTGTTGCACTATGGGTACCATTCAACACCCACCAACTCAACACCTTAACAGGGTGACTAGTGCAGAGAGCTTCTTAACGTTTTAACTCTCACTATAGTAAATAACCCACTCTCAGCTCCCCCTGTATACTCTTACAATTAATAAACATATTCCCACTCATTTACTTTTTTAATTTATGTTTTATTTTTTTAATTTTTTGGGCATATGAAACTGCCTTGCTTTTGGGTTAACTTTTGAACCTGTTTTTAAATTAAGCAAGTTTTATATGTAAAAAATATAATATTTTTGGTTTTTTTGCTCAACTTCAAGAAATTTGACAGTGAAAATTCAGCTTTTTTCACTAGACAGTAAGAATTAGGGGCTTTTGGCTGGTTGACAGTGCCAAACTTGACACTTTACTAATTTTGGATGTTTAACCCCCAATAAAAATTTCCATATAATAAATTACTTTTTTGCAATTATAATCTACTACTCTGTATACTGTTCCTCATATAATTTTATTTTATTTTTAAAAATACTTTATCGTTGATTTAGTCCTAATATGTTATGCTGAACCTAACATCTTTGAGGCTTTATCAAATATCACTTATTTTCTATGTTTTACCTTTTAGATCTATACTTTGGGTTTTTATTTTGCTTTCATTTACTTTATTATGATCTTTTCATGATATATAAGACTTTTTTGTATACCTTTTACTTATATTTTGCTTTGCTTTACCTCTTTGTGTTTTTATATGCTTCATATTTTTTATTTACAATACTAAACTTTTTTAGCCAAGATAAACTAAATACAACAAGCAGCCCAAGCACCAAGCCTCCAAGGGCTCAAAGGTTCCTTCCACTGCCACCAAGCGTACCAAGAAGCCTGTCAAAGCAAAGAATCCCACTCCTTATACCCCATCCCCATCTTTCCCTTCATCCTCATATTCTCTCACCACTCATCACCCAATAAATCTAACAATTATCTCACTGATCATTCCTTTTATCAATATGAGCTGACTCAGAGCCCACAAAGCAGTGCCACACTAAAAAAGAAAAGTCTGCCAAGGAGCCTATCTCCTCTTCTGGAAAGAAGAAGGAGGCCTCCAAGAAGGTCTCAAAGAATCCTTCCCTTCCTTCTGATGGCTCTTCTCTCCTTCCTTCCTCTGACTCCCAGTATAAGCCAGAGAAATACTCCAAGGAGTTTAAAGCTTCTGGCCATGTGTCTTGGGATCTACTGGCCATCCACAAAATTTTTAATGTGAACAGGGAATTCAAAGTTCTCAAGCTCTTCCTCTGCTACTTTCTCATCATTTCTGTGAAGAGCAGCCCTGGCTATGTTGCAAACAATTACATTTTTAATTATAATAATCAAAAGTGTGTCACCAAGAGCAAGCACTTTGTTTGTGAGGATAAGTCTTGTGAGGCCTGCCTGAACTCTGAATGCTGATAAATGGTTACTTATGAGAAGAGAAAACACTTTTTTGATCCTCTAATTGCCTGATCACAAGGACGCTGAAGTGGTACCTTGTTCAAGTCATCCTCACCTCTGTCAACCTCTGTGCTTCCAATCTGGCTATTAAGGCCCTCTAGCACCTCAAGCCCAACAATCTAAAGTTGGTTTCAGCCCAGGAACAACTGGTAAGTTCATAAGCAATAAACAAATTGCAGCTGATTCCCCCCTCCCAAGGCCTCTGACGTCTTTTCTGAACTTATTTTCACCCATAAGCTAAAGCAACTTCCAAATGGAGAGTAGTTTATCCTGCACAAAAATGGACCATGGTTCAAGCATTGTATGATCTGCTACTCAACTCTTAAGAGCCTGATAGAGCTGAAAAGACTGTAAACCTGGATATTTGATGTTACTTTTGCCACCTGCCCCCAGATTCTCTACCAGCTCTGGATAATACATGCCCAGATAAACATCCAGGTGATTCTACTTGCTTTCTTCCTTCTTTCTGGGGCCACTTAGGCCATTTACACCAATGCTTTTAGAATTCTCTGCTTCAAGCTTTCCATTTTTTCTCCCATTGACAACAACAATGCCAAGAAGATCCCCCCACCTCTGCACCAATTCTTTTTATGCTAACAAGGACCAGGCCACTCTGGACATGGAGGAAAAGGTAAGGCTAAGAGCTCTTGGGCCACACATATACATTATGGACTTTGAGCCTACTCAGATCAATGCATATGTGCAGCTGTTTGATGAAGAGGTGCAGGGGTGTCATTTCCACTACTGTCAAGCAGTTGCTTACAATGTGCAGGCCAATGCTGACCTTAGTAGGTTGAGCCCAAGAGATACCTTGGACACTTGCAAATTTATGCTAGGACAATTAAGTGTCTTGTATTTTTTAAAGCCAGAGCACATTGTGCAGAGGTTTGAGGTTTTCTTAAAGGGTTCTTAAATAGTGAAGCATATAGAGTTTAAGTCCTTCCTTGAGTACTTTGATACCCAGTGTATTGGGAAGGTTGTCACTCAGAGGCAAGGCCAGAGCCAAGGCCTTGTGGAACATGTACTGGGATGCCATCAATGGCAAAATGAAGACAATTTCAGCAAATGAGGTATGTCACAAGCACCTCAAGACCAACTTTGGGCTTCAATCAAAGTTTAACAAATTCTTTTCCCTCCTTCAGCATGAGCAGGAGAAGACCATCTTCAATCTGTGTGACTTGGCCAACCACGTCTCCCCCACTAAGCCAACCAAAAAAGTTGACCTTATTCACCAAGGCCATCCAGGATGCCACAACTCATAAATACAATACTTCTGAGATCAATAAGTAGCTTGAGCTCATTGCTGCTGCCCTCCTGGAAGGAGCTAAGATGAATAAGGGCAAAAAGGGGAGGATTAAACTTGCTTGCTTCTATGGTTTTTACTTTTAACTTTTTAGCTTTAATTTTTACTTTTTAGTTTTAATTTTTTAATTTTTAATTTATTTAGATAGTACTGATTTTTTTGTGAATAGATGTTAAGTTTGAGATTAATACTTATAGTTGAAAGTGAATGAAATGTCTTAGTTTTTTGTTAATTTCCTAATAAAACATAAGATATTCACAGTTGTACTTATATGAAGTATATTGTTGCAACATCTTTGATTACTCCCTCTTGGGGAATTGGAGCCCCAAGTAAATCCCTGAATGCCTCACCAATTGGTTCATCAACCAGCCAGTGAATTGGTGGCACCACTATCAGACAGCCATCTATAACAGGGATTACCTAATCCAGATCCCAACTGGAACACAACTCAAATAAGCCTTGTGACCTAAGAGGAACACTACTCAGATAAGCCCCATGACCCCCATGACGTACATGGACGGTATGTGGCTTATCATGATACTATATATTATTGTATATTCATATCCAATAAAGTATCATTCTCTTCTTAAATCTTCCCCTCATTTCGTTTATTATACTTCCCAGAAGTATAAAAGCGACAATATTCATTAAAGATCAGTAATAGTGTTTACATTAAACGGCCTCGCCCTACTTTAATCCCCGAAACCAAGTAAAATATATGAAGCATATGGTTGGGAAATCAAATTTTGTATTTTTAATCAGGCTAAAAGATATATCATATTTGGAAATGTATCTATATTACTAGCTCTTTGGTTTTCCTTAGAAAACTAATTCAATTTTGTGTTAAAGCTTCGGCTATGCAACATGAAAATCATATTTATACAAGCCCCCATCCTTTAGGCTTTTGTGGAAGTATGTCTTCGGAAAGCTCAATTGATTATACCGCTAGAAGAAATATCCTTCTGTAAACAGACTTGACAGTAAAACTTATCATAGTAAACCAGCCCCATCATTTTCAAACTTGGGCTTAAAATTATAATTTTGAAGACAATGAAAAGGCAACTTTCTTAAGGAAATACTTTTTACAACTTGCAGTTAGATTATATCAGAACAATATATAATATAAAAACTTTGCCTTTAGCATAGAAAGCGGAAATATATTGCTCTAATTTTACTCAAGTATATGCTACATGAGCACAAATATAATCAAAAGCTATAAAAAGAAACATGCTCATTTATCTAATTTGATTAAAGTGACGCTTTAGGCACTTTCCATCTTGACAAAAAACACAGGTCGTTTCATTTTGCTTGGGGGTTTTGGGGCAGATTTCTTCTAATAATACAAGGTCTGAATTTGAAGCCTCAAGATCGAACCTAAAAAGATCAAGAATTTTATTTTGACCTTGCGAATCGCTAGTTAATATCTTGTCAGCCACTTCGCTTTCGAAATCCCGAGATTTAATTAGCGCGACACCCTGGCTAGAAACAAGTTTAAATATTGCATGAGATTGGAGGGGGCTTGCTATGATTAAGTTCAAATAATGAAATATGCTGCTTCAACTCTGCATCAGAAGGGGCTATATCTTTTTGGCGTTGTCGATTCTTTTTCGGGCCACTCTTTTTTGTATTCTTCTTCACTTTCGATTTGAGCTTGATTGTTTTTAGGTCAGAATATTTGTTTTCATTTTCACAAGCCAAAACTTGTAAATCCAAGTTTTCAAATGCCTGGTTTAAAGAACTATCTGCCATAAAAAGAACTGAAGTATATGCAACTTTAAATCCAGTATGATCTTTAGAAATTGCTAACGAAAGTTAGGTGGGCTCTTTAAAGGATGCGCCAGGGCTTAATCAATTGTCACTAAAGATGCTTCGTCTCAATACCGTCCAGCTTTCGGCTTTGGGCCGCTGCGACAAGAACGGAGTGCGGTTATATTTAAAGAGTTTAAATACATCTTTGAAAGAGTGACCCAGAGCCAAAAACTGGCCGCCTCTGCCTGGGGCTTTTTTTAACGCCGTCTCTGAACCCTAATAAACCTGTGTTCCCTCAAAAAAAACCTGGGGCTTGGCCGAAGCAGCCCTAGTTGTCACAAAGGTTGAGCTCTAGCATGCCAAGGGTTGCGACGGACCAACCTCGGACTCTTACTGGATTATATCCGGCACAGCAAAAAATTGTGCTTTAGCACATATGAACATTAATATTGTTTTTATTTTTATTTTAAGCCCAAAATCCGGAGATTAGCCGGAAGTGGTCCGCCGCATACCTAGAACTGCTTCAACCTAGTGTTGGTTTAACTCCCAAAAATATATTTAATAATTTTTAAACATTACAGAATTTCCTCTTTAGACATGGCGGTCTAGAGCCGGAGCTAGTCAGAGTTGGGCAGAAGCAGTCTCAGGCATGTCCTTTGTTAAATTATTTCACTTTTCATTAAATTCTTTTAAGAAATCAGAACCCTTTACAGTAGTTTTAAAAGCTATGGCAACAACCAAAAATACTTCAGATTTAAACGAAACGAACTCAGATTTAAGCAAATTCCAACTATTAGTGTAAAATATACACTCTGTTAACAGATATTTTTGGTGTTAATGAATGAAATAGGTCAACACAGCAATTAAGTGCTCACACTTCAAACAAAAATATTCAAAATACAAACCGAAATATGTGGATTCACAAACAAACTGGTTTGAGTTGACATTCAGTGTACATATTATGTACACCAAAGGTCAACTCACACCATTTTGTTTGTGAATCAGTGTATTTTAGATTTTATTTTGAATAGTCTTGCTTGGCGCGTGAGCACTTCTTTGCTGTGTTGACCCATTTTGCCCATTAATGCCAAAAATTCCTGTTAACAGAGTGTATATTTTAACCTGATAGTTGGATTTTGCTTAAATCTGAAATCATTTTGTTTAAATCTGAGGTATTTTTGGTTGTCATCATAGCTTTTAAAACTACAGTATAAAATTTTTGACTTTACAATAAATCAAAAAATTAAATATAATCTATTATCTAATAAAAGCTATGCCTCACACATAATTTTTTAATTTTATTTTTTTATTTTTAAGAGGCTTGATTTTAAATATTTATCTTTTTAAAAGCTATTTAAATTAAATTTCACTGCTAGAAAATAAAATAATAATATTAAAAGTTTAAAAAAATATAGGGAATACTTCCTTTATTTTATTTTTTGTTTTTATTGTTGCAAAGTAAAAAACTTTACTTGTGAAGAAAACTATAGTTGGATCAAATTTGACTGAAAATCACTTGACAGGAAAAAAATTGACAGAATATCTTCCTGCCCTGTTTTTCTTACTACCACCCACTTGGGATTGATTATTGAATTTAAATTTACAATTGCCGTAAGCAGGCAGGTGAGCTTCTGGGCTGGTTTTTTCAAGTGACAGCGCTTTGGCCTGGCCACACTCAGAAAAACTATGCTTGTGTCAGGGGTCCAGTCTTGGTCGGCTGGCCCGTCATTTTCAGGAGTGACTCAGGCCGGGTTTTTTGCGGGCAATGCCCACCACAAGAGGGGAGCTAACTTTAAAAGGTAGGGGGCAGACTTCCCCACCCAAGACCACAGGCCGGCGGCCGGGATTATAGTGTCAATCACCCCTGTGAGGGTGATGTACACAATCTCAAACAGCTTGCCAGAATGATTAGTTGGAAGGTCGGGCAAGGAAGCGGGCATAGGTTTTGGGGTCACAGGTGGTTCCATGAACAGTTTGTAAGCAGGAAGATAGTTGAATTTCCCTCTGAACAACTTGGGTGTTGAAAATATCTACAGGCCTTGTCAGTTGTATCTAACTGCAGATTGTATGCGGGCCAAAGGATCAAGTTTGAGTATCTTTTCCTGGGTGTAGTCCTTGTATTCAGATTTCAGAAGATAGTCAGTAAAATAGACAGGTTCAAAAGATGCATCAGGAGGACGGAAAACTGTGGGCAGTGAGGCAGGTGGGCCAGGAGATCTTGAACTGAATTGGTAGATAGCAAATACAAAATAAGGCAATAGCTGTGAGAGCCAAAATAACATAATCTTTATTCAAAAATGGCAATAAGTTTGGAGCGCGGGGTCCTTTAGTCTATATAATACCCCTCTCCAAACTTAACATTTTCTATGGAGAATTTATCGGAGCATTAGGAAGGCCAGGGCCGGAGGATCTGGGTGCTTGGGTCCAAAGGCAGCAAAATGGCACTCGTCCTGGGGGTTTTTTCATTGATCAAGAATCTCAATTTGGCTGCCTGATTATCTTGCTTTAGTGTTGAGATCATAGGACCGGGTTGCAGGCCCGTGTCTCTTTCCTGGGTTGTCTCTTGATTGATTGCTGGTGTAGGCTTCTAGTTTATGAAACTAATAGTTGCCAAATCAGTACCTTTATTATGTGCTGTGTTTAATCCTCCATTTGGTGTGATGATTTATTTGGTTTGACTCTTTTTATCACATAGGTCAATATGCTCAGTATCAGTTTGTGGGGGCTTGATCCCAGAAAAACGCGGGCAGGCGGCCTTGCGGTCCACAGGCCTGGTGGCCCAAAGGAATTCAGGTTTGGGGTTTGATTCCTGCTCCCGGGCCCGGGTTTCTAGAGAGGAAGAATTGTCAATCCTGACAGCTTGTGACAGAAATCATCACTGATATGCAAATAGATAATCTTGTAAATTGGCTTCACAACTTTCTCAATTTCAACATTAAAGGGCTCATAAAATAGTGTGGAGGCCGCAGACACTGCAAAATTGAAGCTGTGGGCTGTGAGATATTACACAGACACATAAGCCAAGAGAATATACATTATTAAGCAATTATTTTTGAAAAACTTAAAACTGTAAGTTTAATGATTTATTGAGCTACTGCAGGAGCTCTAGTATTTTTAGAGCCATTATTGTATTTTGAAATAGTGCTGATGTGGCAAGGGGCAATTTGTGTCACCATGCCTTTAAAAGTGAGTAAAAAATGGGAGAAATCATAAATTGAGTTCAGCATCAAAAACACCAAGTTACCTGTTTTTTATTTTCAAGCTTTTTGACCACATTCAAAGATTCTGAAGGAATTTTGATGTTTTATCACAACTCACTTATTTTTGATGGCCTGATTTAGATCAGCCAGCTTCTGGAGAGACTGTTTCTGAACTTGATGCTTCTGATTAATGTTTTTTCATGGATGTGCAATTCCAACCAAGATGTCATTATCTGTGACAAATAAGCCACATAGCTTCTATGTAGATCATGAATGTCAGGTAGTTTTGACAGATCAGAATTCCTTTGAAACTTAAAGGGTTAATCCTGTTGTAATATGTTGATTGTATCTTAGGGACATCTTTCATTTATTAATTAAGTCATTTCTAAGAGAAAATGGTTTCCTGAGAGGGAGTGATCAAATATATTGCAACACTAATTTTAATTATATTATTTGATATTGAATGATATAATAATCATATGTCTATTGCAGTTTAGAGTTCAAGTTATCATTATCCATTAAAATAATTTGAAATAGTTTTATTGAGCATATCAAACTTCAAAACATCTAGTCAAAGATTGTGCTGCAAAGCAAATAAATTGGTTTTGTTCAACCTATTATATTAAATTGTATTACATAGGGCTGGGATTATCAGTTTTTAATTTGAAAGAAAATATTTTCAACAAAATTTAGAATGCATGTTGTGACCAACCCATCTCTAGTGCCACATAGCTATAAAATCGATTCTCGATTGGCTCAGATTGAGTAGCTTTTAAATCGAGATCGATCAAAATCTATGAAACATGGCCGTCAAGTACCCTTTAAAAAAGCCTCCATCAGAAAGCAGATATTAGAAATGTAAAGACGAGGTGTTACAATATAATAATTCCTTATCCATAAGTATCTAAAGCCCTGGGCTTAGGGATCGGCAGTATATAAATCCTAAAGTAACTTTTTGGACAATCTCAAACTCGGAGCATCCTGCGGCTTGTAACAGATCAAATAATGGCAATCTAAAACTTTCCAAGGGTCTCCATTTTTCATAGCAATAAATATAAAAACTAAAGTAAAAGGTACCTTTTTGAATCGATATGATTAAAATCATAGTCTATTCTCAAGCCCAGATGCCACCAAAGAATTTGGCAGACTTAAACGTCATTAGTTTAAGATAAAACACATTGTCATCAGTTATCAACGATGTTCAATAGTATTAAGCTACCAAAAACTGTTTCTTGCAGATTATCTACCCTCGTTACTAAGCATGCAGTTAGGATCAAGATCACCCCAATTGTATCAGTGTCCCATGATACCCTATAAGTTGCACAACACATTTTTAAACCCGCTTTGTTTCCACATCTGATTTTAAGAGGCAAATCGAGTTGATTTAGACATATTTTTTATATTGAATGGAGATTGATCTGTTATGCTCGCCTGGCCTTGAAGGATCCCTCTCAGATATTTCTGAATATCAAAAAGTCATGGATGAAATGGTCAGTGGTGAAGATGATGAATGGCTTCATTGCATTTCCAAACCTCCTCTTGAAAAAAAAGAAATCCATAATATTTTCGTGGCTTACTTCCCAAACCATCAAATCCGAAAAGACCGAAGGCACCAAGCCTGTGGAAGTGGCTTCCCTTGATACCTCTGAGTCTCTAGATACTATTTCCATAGGTTCTTTGATTGATTTAGAAGCCATGACTGACTTGAAGCTTTTTGGAGTGACTTCTGAAGAGGCTAAAAATTATGGGCCTGCTGATTTGGGGTTTTACGATGGGTTTACCATCGAAGAGCTTCTCCAGCCCCTAGAATTTGAAAGCGAAGCCCTTGAAATCCCCACGGGCATCCAGAATTGTTTAGAAGGTTATTTAAAGAAAATCAAAAATAATGCCGGCAGCGGGACTTCCTCTCATACAAAATTTACTCCGCCCAAAGACTTTCACCCCCTCAAACGTTCCAGCGTTGAAAGCTCTTCAAAGCGCGTCACTGGAACTTTAAACCAAATGATTTCTAACCTCACCCAAAATTCATCACCTTCTCCTGGAAGTGTATTGAACCAGAAGTACCCAGTACAGAGAAACCGCAGTTTGTTGTCTAAAAGCATCATTGTTGGGACCAAAACTGAGTCTTCATTGAAATCTCCCCAGAAAGAAAAATCACCCCTTTGTTCGGCTAGTACAGGATCTTATAGCTCTTCGCTCAAGAGTCCTCATTCTACTCTATGTTCGCCCTCTGGTAACTTAAAGGGTAGTACATTTGTTTTTTCTCGCGCTTTGGATTCAACTGAAGCTGCTAAGCGCACTGCTCTGGCCGACAAGCTCTATCCCTCTCGCATCCCTCGCCCTCCTGTTAGACGTACACTGGGGAACCCCGAAAATATAGCCAACTTAAAAAGGCCCTCTAATTTAGCAGGATCTAGTCGCTTTAGACTAAACAATGCAGGTTTCACCCCAAGCCATTCTTTGGTTTCCCAAAGTATTTCCGAGATTAGCATGAACAAGCCCTCGATTAGCCTTAAGGAGCATACTTTTGTCTCCCAGATCCCTAGACTCGCCTCTCAGAAAAGTGTAGATAAGATGGCGTTAAAGTATCACCGATTTTCTAGTATGAACTAATCAACCATCTATTGTAACGTGTAACCATTTCTCCATGTTAAGAAGCTGATTATTCTCGTCTTGCTTCTAGTTATATTGTCTTAATAAACGTATCTTAAAGGCTTATTGTACATTCAGCTTAGGGCTTAAAACAAGGAGTACCTAAGTTCTGGAAGAATTTGTCTAGGAACTTTTAGTAAATAAGAATCGAAGAAAAAAACATTATTTTATTCTTTTCAATTATAGTATATCTTGTAAAATCTCAGGATAAACACCATTTTTCACAGTTTTGCTCCTGTGCTAGGAGCAATGGGTAGCATTAACCCAGGAAAGCCTTTTGCACATGAAATACCAACATATAATTGACATGAGAACGTGCATCTTATGTAAGATCTACACTAACATGACCTAGAGACTGTCATTGTGACTTATTAACTGTCTTTGGAAAGGCCTATCTAACTCTAAATTGCCATCTAGTAAGTTTAAAGTGAAGCCTCCCTCAGAAAAAGCATGATCCATAGTATAATATAATACTGACCCTATTTAGAACTATTAAGAATTCTTCTACTAAATATATGCTTTCATAGTGTAATAGCAACTAAAATAGTTTCATTATATAATCCTCTGGTTTGATTGATGCTGTGAAAGAGCAAAACAGATACACCAACTTATAAGTCTAAAGCTGCAAGTGAAAGTCCACCACAATTAGAGTTTTTAATGCTTCATTAGAAATAATATACGAAGTTTCATGTGACTCCTCATTGGCTACATCACAAGAATGATGTCTTAATAGCACCAGCAAATCTATGAAGAAACCCGAGCATTAAACTTATCAACTTACTAATTTGAATTTTCCAAAGTAGCACACCCTCTTAATGTTGCAACCAAGTTTCCAGACTTGCCTGCCAATGTATCTTACAATACACAGGGGGTGCTCAACAAGTTGCCCCTTGACATATCTAACGACATGGGCCATGCTGATAGCAATATCAAATTGTGGGCACTTCTTTCTAATTAGGAGCGCTGCTAATTTGACCTGCTGATCCAGCACAAATTATTCCTTGGCTTCAATCTTTATATGGAGTGTGCCACCATGCACCCCCTTGTGGCCTGGTGGCTTTTTCATATTGTATATTGATCATATTATTCTGCAATAAACAATACCTTATTCTTATTATTCCTGTTCTTTCTATTGAACTGTTGTCTTCCCCAATTCAAATACTGGATTCTCATTGGTTCAGTTGCAACAGTGGTAGCAGCGTTAGGTTCACAACCTACCTAAGAGAAAAATTCTCCCAAGAAAGGATGGAGTACAGGCTGTATGGCTACTCCCCATCAAGAGACTTTCCTGCTAATCCCCAAGGGGGACATCTCTGACGGGTACATTATTTACCAAGACCAGCTAGTTCTTTTGAGTGTGTAAAATTGTCTCCGCCTCAGACAGCGTGACACCAGCTTCACCCCGTCTCAGTCAGACCTTTCACAGCGCATGCTCAACCTCCAGCTAGAATCCTTTGCAGGTGGGGTTGAAGGGGCCAACATTGCCAGTTGGCTTTACTCCACCAAAGCCCGCCTCCGTCTCTGTCAAGTACCTGAGCCCATGTGGGTTGCCACGGCGTTGGGGCGCCTCACAGGGCCTGCCGCTGTGTGGTTTACCAACTGGGCCAGCCAAGAAATTGAGGTCACCTGGGCAGCATTCAGGGACGCCACAAAGTCCCGCTACAGCAAAACCTTCTCACCTATTGTGGTAAGAACTCCCCTTCTAGCAATTAAGCAGACTGGCTCAGTTCCCAAATACCTTGCTGCCGCCCTCAAAGCCGTGACCAACGGACACACTATGCTTCTGACCCTAATAGTCAATGGGCTCAAGCCCCATATCTGTAAGTGGGTCCCCGTAGGTTGCTGCACCTCCATTGATGACTGTTACAGCCATTGTGAAGGCCAACAACCAGGCTTTTAAGGGTTTCTGCCACACAAATGATGCTTCACCTCAACCTCGTGCAACACCTGGCAGCGCCCACAAGCCCGTAGGCTGCCGTCAGCCCCGCCAGAAGGAAAATGGGATTAAATGCCCCCCCAAGTGTCAGGAATATTCCTGACAACACTGTGGTTCAGGATGATATTTTGTGTACAATTAATTATAAAAAACAAAATAAAAAATGGCAGCAGTTCCCCCTTATTAGGAAAACTGCCGCGGAAAGCCAGGGCCAGAAAACAAGAATTAAAAGTAACTTTTTTAATTCAGACGGGTTTTATACCCCGTCCGCGGGCCACACACTGAGCCTGGCAGCGCGCCTGCTGCCAGCCAGCCCCCGCCCACCCACCCACCACTGCCAGCCAGTCCCCCACCCAGGCCGCCAAATGGGGAAATTTCCAAAAGGGGAAACCCAAAAAGGCAATTTACTCAAACCCAAATAGAGGGGGAACTGCTGCCCAAATTTGGAATTTACCAAATTTGGGAGGGGCTGACAAGCTGCTCAACCCATCCATTCCTGCATTAACTGCAAAATTCAAAATTGGATGCATGAAAGCATTTAATGATACACCAAGACAATGCAAGACCAGAGATAACAATTCATTGCCTGCACACCACTACCAATTCCCCTCCAAAAAGAGAATTCCAGACAACACCAAGTGTTTGGGGTTCCCTGTCCAGTGTTTTACTCTATTCATGCCATCACAAGGATGATAGTATATAATAAAGCCAATTCACTTGATGGTAGTTTGTGCTATCATTGAGTGAAATTACCCCTCAATAGTATCACATAAATCAAACCAGAACTTTTACTCTACAAGAAAGTTAAAGACACTAAGCTTTGTCTGCCCTTTCCCAGGATCAGAAGATGAACCATTTAATCTTCTCAGCTGTACTCACAGCCTGCCTTGGGATTGGGGGCCACCAATACAATCACCAGCATGGGCTGTACAATAAACCACCTGAAAAGTACTTCTACGAGGAGCCAGTGCAGCTAAACTCCTCCGAGCAGTACTCCTGGCCCACGCTGGTGTCGCCCCCCTCCACCCAGCATGTAGCTATATACACCTGTGTATATTACGTGCTTATGTATTTTGCCGGTAATTTCAGAAGATTTAACATACACACCAAGGTCTTCAGATGGATGATGACAGTCTACCCCATTGTGACGGCACTCACAGGATTCCAAGTCACCAATTTGGTACCCTACTTTGCTAAAATACTCCCTCATATTCTGGGGCTTTACAGCAAGGGGGAACTTCAGCTAGCACAAATTGAGAACCTCTAGTGCCCTGCCCCAAAGGGCAGGCTTTTAACTAATTTAAATTCTATTTCAAACTTAAGTTCAAGTAGATTATTATTAGTAATTTTAAATCAAACTTACCTTGTTGTTTTCACTTGCCTCGGGTTTGTTTTTGCTTTTGCTCTTGTGTGCGCGCGGCTTGATTCATTTTCCTTTATAATTCCTATTTTAATATAGGTTTCTTTCTTTTCTTTATATTTTGCTTACTCAACCGCTGTTCTCTTCTCCTGCAGTATGCAGATCTTTGGCTTGCTGTTGCCAGCAGTTTCCCCACTACCATGTGTTCTCTTTTTGTCCATCAAACCTGGCTGCCAAGAAACTCCTTGTCAATGAAGATCTTCTCCAGGGCTTGGTTTTTCATGCCATATAAATAAAGACACCAGAGAAGTAAGCTTTTTAAGCTGAAATTCTAAGTGGTTTCTCTAATCACCATTCACAGGTTTTTTCTACTTCAATTTTATATTTTCATTTCCAAATTCTAACTTTGAAATTTACTTAGGTTATCATCTTTTTTTAAAAGAAGCTTAGGTTTAGAATAGATATGTTGTTAGGTCTAAATTTGCTTTCAGAGTTTAAGACAGCTAGCATAATTAGAATGGAGATAGCTAGACAACAAGCATTTAGCTTGTTGTCTCCATTTTTTAACATTAGGGATAATTTGACGAGTTTTATGTTAAGATATTTCCATGGGGAATATCCTGACGTAGATATACCTTTGGTTACAAACAAATCTTTATTTAACACCTTACTTTATATAGTTTGTTTAGGATTAGTTAACTGTATGACACCTTTTGTGTCTAATAATAAGTTTTTGGAAGGTCTTTTAAAAATACTTCTGCAAACTGTGCCTACTTTCCTATATCTTTTAAACTTAAATCTGAACACTTTACATGGTATATTTTATAATCTTGCGCCTTATTGGGCAAGACCTTACAGGACCAGGGAAAAGCCTGGGGGTTGTAGCTACAAGAGTTTCTACAACCCCACTTGACCCTCACTCTCAATTCTTCCTCACAAAGAATCCCTGCAACTACAATGTACACAAAGTTGAAACCCTTGACTTCTTCCAAGTTCATAGTGACAACCCCATACTTCAAGCAAGCCACTCTCTCAATAAAGTAACCTGCTTAGCTTATCCCTTCTGTTTTTGTGGGAATACCCACAAACTATTGGTGGATACTGGGGCCAACCGCACTATGGTTGACCAGGCGTTCACTGATTCTCAACAATCAGACCGTGTGCCAAGCAGATTCAAGGCAGTACAAGTGGCTGACTCCCAAAGAGTGGTGATTACCCATGAGATGGTACCCTTCTCTGTGAGAATGGGGAACGTCCAGGTTAAGCTCTCTGGACCAATCATGGCAGGGCTCAGCCACAATGTAATTGCTGGCCTTAACCGGCCTTGTCACAATTGTCCCTACATCAACTGGGATACATCTGTTATAACCCTCAATAAAAATGGGGTGGGCTTTCAGATCTATCCTGTCAAGATGAACAAGTTAATTAACAATACTGTGTTTGTCAGAATAACAGAAACAGGCTTGTACAATTTCAAGGGGGGAAAACTAGACTTTAACCAATGCTCAGTCAAAGTTATCTGCGCTGAACTATCCATGGTCCCTCCCTTGACCCCCTCACCACCACCAGCGCTTGCTGCACTCCTCAAGGAGTACAAGGACGTATTCAGCAAGACACTTGAACAACTACCTCCTCCCCGGGGGATCCAGCACGCTGTACAACTTCAAGGGTTGTTACCCAAAGCACATCCTTTATATTGTCTTACACCAAAAGAAGATGAGACCCTCTTCCAGCACCTCATGGACGCTCTTGACAAGGGCTTCATTTGCCTCTTGCTCTTTCTATACAGAGCTGCTGTCTTCTTTGTAGCCAAGAAAGACAGGTCCCTTTGCCTGGTCACAAATTACCACGCCCTAAATGAGGTGACGGTTAAGAATAAGTACCCCCTGCCATTGATTGACAGCCTGTTTGACATAATTGCAGGTGCAAAGGTCTTTAGAAAAATTGATCTCACTTTGAGGTACAACCAGGTTTGCATTGCACCAGGGGATGGAGCAAAAACTTCCTTCAGCACATGCTACGGGTTGTTTGAGTGTCAGGTCATGAACTTCAGAATGACCAACACTCCTTTCACCTTCACTATGTTGATGAACAAAGCATTTGAGGAATTGGTTGAGAAATGTGTGGTTGTGTACCTTGATGACATTATTGTCTTCAGTCAATATTAAACCATGCATCTCCAACACCTCCATGTTGTCCTTGACACCCTTCAGAAAAAACAGCTAAAAGCTAAACCCTCCAAATGTAAGTTCCTCAAGTCAGAGCTTCTGTTCCTTGGGCACACCATCTCTTTCCAAGGGATAAAGCCCAACCCTGTCAAAATCAAGGTAATCACCAGCATGCCGCCTCCCATCAATGTGGATCAGGTGTGTACCTTCTTAGGCATGGTTGCCTATGTGCGCAAGTTCATTCCTAATTTCAGGGAACTAATTGAACCTCTCACCAAGCTCCTAAACACTAAACAGCGCTTCCATTGGACTCCTGTCAGATATCAAGCCTTTGAGATGTTAAAGCAAAGACTTACAACTGCACCTGTATTGCAGTTTCCCAATTGAAACTGCCAGTACAAACTTAAACTGACACCTCTGACAGGGCCATAGGGAGTGTGCTACAAGTAGAAACTGACAAGGGTGTCTCCTCCTGGTAGCATACAAATCCAGGAATCTCACTGACTCAGAGCAATTTTACCCCATACATGATAAAAAGTTAGCAACCATTGTGCACTGCATTGAGAAATGGCGCTGTTACCTGAAAGGGGCCACCTTTCCACCCTGCATCCTGAAAGATCACAAGTCACTCCAATACTTCAACACACAGTCCCACTTGACACGCCACCAAGCCAGCTGGGTTGAGAGTCTATCCCCCTACCAGCTGCACATTGAGTACAAGCCTGGGAAGGAACTTGTCACAGCTGACGCCCTCTCACATCTCTATGTAGCGTCCATCACCGGGGATGATGGCTTGGATCCAGATTGGCCAATGATGTACCTCTGCCCTGAAGCAACTCATTACAAAGGCCTTAACTCAGTAACCATCTCCAAGCTGAAGGACAACAAAAGCCAGTTCACCACTGATGCTGGCAACCTCTGCCGCCAGGCAGAGACAGGTGATAAGACGCCTTACATTACCAGCACACAACAAGGCAACACAATATTGCATTACCACCACAGCTTGGGTCACATCAGAGGGCACAATCTCTTTGAGATTATGAAACAAAAGGTTTGGTGGCCGCGTATGCACCAAGATATCTTGGATCTCCTTAAAACGTGTGTGCTGTGCAAAAAGAACACGTCTAAACCTGCACTCCCAAGTCTTTCCTGCCCATCAAAGCCATGGAACCCTTCAAAAAGTGGGCCCTTGATGTTGTTGGGTCCCTTCCTGAAGACAGACTGGGGAAGAAATACATCATAACTGCCATCAACTACTTCACTTGTTGGCCAGTAGCCTGGGCAACAACTAACCGCACTACCACCACCATCACTGGCTTCATTGGCAAGGAAATTGTGGCCCACTTTGGGCGGCCCAAGTGTCTCATCACAGATGGTGGCCCCAAACTTGTTAGGCAGGTCATGAAGGCGTACTGCGCCAAGAATGCCCTCCAACAGATAGTCACCACCCCCTATCATCTGCAAGCCAATAGACGCATAGAGCAATTAAATAGCTCCCTGGCTCAACTGATTGCCAAGCTCTAACAGGAGCACCCCAATACCGTGTGGACTGAACACTTGCCCACTGCTCTACTTATCTTACAGGCAAGAATCAACAGAGGCACTGGTTTCAGTCCAAGCGCTTTGGCCTTTGGAACACCTGACAGTCTGACAGGAGTTGAACAGGGAAAGTTACGGTTTACAGTTCCCAGAAAGCCCCCTGTTGACAACTCCATCCCTAAACCAATGGCATGTCAAATCCCAAGAAATCAAACACAAACAAATTGAAGGAGGGACCAAACACCTTGAAGCCAGATACGCTATAGGCAATCCCGTCTACACCCCCAACCCCAATTTAGCTAAGTTAGAACCCAACCACCTAGGGCCCTTCAAGATAGCTGTGGTCTATGACAATCACACCTATCAGCTTGAAGATGCCCAAGGAAACACCAAGAAGCTCCACCACAATCACTTGCACCCCTGCCACGCCATCCTCACACAAAGGTTGTTTGTGCAGACTTTCCCAGATCTTCTGCAGACTCCAATCCTGGTGTCTGACAACAAGCAGGGGGCAAGGGGGTGTTGCAACCAAGTTTCCAGACTTGCCTGCCAATGTATCTTATGATACACAGGGGGCACTCAACAAGTTGCCCCTTGATGTATCTAACAACATGGGCCATGCTGATAGCAATATCAAATTGCGGGCACTTCTTCCTAATTAGGAGTGCTGCCAATTTGACCTGCTGATCCAGCACAAGTTATTCCTTGGCTTCAATCTTTACATGGAGTGTGCCACCATGTCACCCCCTTGTGGCCCAGTAGCTTTCCCATATTGTATTATTCTGCAATAAACAATACCTTATTCTTATTATTACTGTCCTTTCTATTGGACTGTTGTCTTCCCCAAATCAATTACTGTAAATTCAGAACCTGAATGTAAAAATGCGGGATTGTCAAATCCTTGGTCCAAATTTTGAATAACTTTTTCAGGCAACTCAGCTGAGTGAGAAATAAAATATTTAATAAAATTAACCATTTAATTTGACTTTTTTTGCTTTATTTAAATTGGAAAATTTTGAATCTCTTGAGCAGATAACTCAACTAACAAAAGACAAAACCCAACAAACAAATGCAGGATAAATGAATCAGAAATGCGGGATTCTAATGTACAATTTGAGATTTCCTGTATGTCAAACAAATCATAGACATCATGTAAAACTTAACAAATCTGAAATTGCGGGATTGTCAAATCCAAGAACCAAGTTTCAAATCATAATTGCGAGGAATTTGAAATAAATAAAAATTTATGGGTGTCTCAAAAAGGAGGCCAAAGGATCTAGAGTGGATTTATGTTGATTCTTTTAGGAAGCACAGGCATTCTCAAAAATCACCCTATTCCATTTTAGGGCGGCTAAATTTTAGATTGTAATATTCACAAAATTGACATATTTAACAATAAAAGTGACTAAAATATACATTCCTCTTCTTGAGTTTAAAATTTCAATAAATTTTTATTATGTCTTCTTTCAATAACAACTAAGACAACGAGCTGTTCCCTGGCCTTGACAAAATCATGCAGGGCTACGCTGGGTCTCTTGACGGTGAAGCCTCTGTCTATGGCCACTCCCAACCCGCAGGCCCCTCTGCAAGCCCCACCCAGGAGTCTGTTCTTTCCCCTGCAACTTCCAGCATGGCCCTGTTTTCCCACCATGCACAGGCAGCTGCCAACCCAAATCCCTTATCAGCAATGGCATCCGGAACCAGCCATTTTAGCCATGGGGTCACCCAGAGAGCCCAGAACCTCAAAACAGCCAATCAGATGGCATCAACCAGTTCCCAAGATGGACACATCCCTCCCCCAGCCAATCAGCCTGCAAGACACAGAAGAAAATTGATCACTCCGGACATTGTTCTTAAAATGGTTGAAAATTGAGGAAAGCTTATATCCCTTGGGGAAATTGCGGCCGCAATGGGTTTTAAAAAGTCCACTGTGGCTGCAACCCTGAGAGCCCACGCCAACTGTGCCCCCCACCAAGAAGACCCCAACTGGTGCCTGTACCTCAACCAAAGATAAAAAAGCCCACCCTCTCATGATAGCTATTATGGAGCCTGACCCGCAGATGCCCCTGGTCCAGGTATGTCTCCAGTTGGGACTCCACAGCATCTTCACCAACAAAAGAACAGTGAATTCATGGATGCACAGAGTCGTGGTTGCTGCTAGAATCTTGTCCAATCAAGTTCTCAGTGGCCCCATTTTGGTGGATACCGACCCCTACAATTCAACAATTATTAATTTTATCAAAGGAAGGGCAATGAGGGCCTGTAATGACGTAATATTCCTGTCATATGCTAAGATATCTGCAAGTATCCAAGACTTTGGAGAGAAGCACATCCAATCTGATGTGTACAAGCGCAGCCCAATCTTGTATTGTTTTATTGGGGTTTTATTGGCAGTTTCCCCATTGGGCGTCAATTATTACTCGGCAATATCAAACACTGCAGATGGGTATGCCTACCAGACAAAGCTCAAGGCCATGCTGGAGGAGTGGGCCGCCCAAAACGCTGTGCACACAGTTGTACTGAGTGCAGAGATGGAGCAGCGGGAATGGGCAATCCAAGAAATCAGGGCTGCGGGGCATACCTGCTGGTCCTACCCCATCAACTACGCTGACATGTATCTTGCAGATGTATGTCTCTACAATTTTGGTTCTGCCCTCAGGCACTTAAAGCCTGCCACCTACAACAAACTATGCACCCAAATTGATAAGGGGTATGAGCTTTTCCCTTCCGCGTCTGTCCAGGACTTATTTGATCTCAGCATCTTCTATGCAAGTGATAGTGATAAGTCCAGAAAGGACCCCTGCCTCCCCCCACACCACTCCATCCATTTTGTCAAGCCCACATATGTGACAGAAGAAGAATTTGAGCAATTGAAGCAAACCGCTCTTGCTGCCCCTCCCCATTCAACAGACCCTGCCTCACCAACCCCCCATCAAGATCAAGCCACCCGCCTTCCAAGCCTGACTCCCAAGCAATCACCCATTCCCTCCCCACCATCTCTGATGCTGTCCCTTTCATAGGTGCAGATGAAGGCAATGTTCATTCCGCCCATTCCCTCCCCTTCCTGTCCTTTGATTAGTAAATAAATATTTTCTTGGTGACTACTATTAAAATTGATTTTTTCTTTCAGTTCATAATTAATAATATATTTTTTACATTGGTATAAGTTTCCATGTGTAAAGAATGTTGTACATTTGATGTGGTAACATATAATTATTTCTATGGATATTTTCATCATCATTACTAAATTAAAGACAATAAATGTAAATATTGCATTAAAATATTGCAATTAGACGTCAACTCTTGATATTTTGATATTATGTTCATAACTCAATGAATTTTGTTTAATAAAATCCATTGTAAACTTGACCTTTTCCATTATAATGTAACAAAATGGAATGTGTTTATATTAGTGAGCCATTAACACTTAGTATAATATTAATAATTAGTGCATTTTACAGCCTGTATATTTACCTATTGGTAATAATTATGTAAACTTCTTAGTTGGATTTTGCGGGGTAATAATAATGTAATGTGTTAATAGTATACTGTTTATTGTCATTAATTGGCTGATTTATTTGATGTGGTGATTGTGCATTTTCTGATATTTACGCACTAGTATCCAATTGGATGTGAAACCAACCAATTGGATACTAGTGCGTAAATATCAGAAAATGCACAATCACCACATCAAAGAAAATCAGCCAATTAATGATATTAAACAGTATTCTATTAACACATTACATTATTATTACCTTGCAAAATCCAACTAAAAAGTTTACATAATTATTACCAATAGGTAAATATATAGGCTGTAAAATGCACTAATTATTAATATTATACTAAGCGCTAATGGCTCTGTAATATAAACACAGTCAATTTAAATAAATTACAATAAAAAAGGCCTCATTTACAATGAATTTTATTAAACAAAATGCATTGAGTTATGCACATAATATCAAAATATCAAGAGTTGATGTCTTATTGCAATATTCTAATGCAATATTTACGTTTATTGTCTTCAATTTATTAATGATGATAACAAAAATATGTATGCATCAAAGATAGTACTATAAAAGCCAGTTTTTTGATGGAATTCAAACAAAATTTCATCAATATATAACTTAATCAACAAATTAGAAGCTCACCTGAAAAAGGTTGTTGAAATCAAGAAAAACATCAGGGAAATAGTGACAGGAAAGCTGGGGGACAAGGGCCAGCCACTGATCCAGTCAAAAGAAGATGCTCTGAAAAAATTGGGAAATATTATAGACAAAAAAATAAAGAAAAATTACTTAATCTACAGGGAACAATTTTATAAAGTCTAAAGTTCTTCAACACGGCATAAAATTTGTGAGAGTTCTGGCAGGAGGCCAAAGAAAACAACAAAAAAATCAAACTAATAGAAGGGACAGAAATTCAAAAGAAAATCAACACCAATGAAGGGGAAAACAATCAAATGGAAACAGATGAAAATGAAACACAATCAAGAAGCAGAAGCACATCAAGAAATACAGAAGCTTTATCAAATGAAAATCAAGAGGAAGCACAAGTTGCAAGAAGAATAAGGAAAACTAAGCCTAAGAAAATTAATGAAGAGCATCCAACACTCATGAAGTTTGCCAATATGGCGCCTGTGGCTGAGGGGGCCACAGGGGAAACAATCAGTAAGTCTTTTTATGTTTTACTTATATTTATTTTATTTATCACTCAGGATGAGGATGAGGTTGTGGAAGTGGTGGCTTTTATGCCATGTTGGTTTTATGGGGGTTACCAGTCACTGGTGGCCCCTATAAAACAAATAAATAAAATAATTCAACAGAATATGAATAATTTTTTTTAATAGTGAAGCTCAAGATAGGGGAATATCAACCACCTGCGGGGTGCTTGCCATTGATAAGGGAAGCCTACAAACTAGGATCAACAATCAAAATCAAAGAAATGAATGAAATTTGCGGGGATATAAAACTGAACTTCAATGAATACATATATGAAAGCGTTCAAAGGTTCCCCTTCACAAATATCAACAAATATGAAATTTTTTTAATAAAAAACAATTTTCAAATAGGAAATGAATATCTGAAATCAGCAATTTTTAATGAAGTTTTTAAGTCTCTATCCAATAAAGTTGGGGATCAGTTCTCATGAATAATTTTAAACCGTTATTTATTTCATTCGCAGAGGCCTGGGCTGAAGATTCAAGTTGGGTGCCCCTGGTACCCTCTTCAAATTCAGCCAAACGTCCTATATCAATAGGTTAGTACAAACTTTCAAAAAATTGTGCATGTTCTCAGAAAAGTATACCTCACAAAGAATCCACGTTGCGGTGTACCTGGGAATCCTCTCCACTACATATTGAAAGCCAACATCAAAAAGTTGGAAGATGTACCCATACAAATTGATATATGCTGTGTAGCCCTCAACTGACAGAAGACACCACAGGGATACAGGACAGTCAAGCACGTCCTGTATGACTCATTTGCAATAGCAACACTAACGGGTACTATGTTCCCCCTGAAAAAAATCTACTAGTTGATTCTCTCACCCAATTGCCTTTTATAAGACGTTCGGCCACCACCGGGGTGCTGAGCGCCACCCCTCTAGCAATTGGCGCCAGAGTCATCCACCACATACAGAAGAGTATGTGGATCCAATTAGATGCATTAGCTGAAAATTTAATTTTGGGGTATAATTCCCCGGATTAATCCCATTCCCTTTGCAATTAGCATCCCCCCAATAAATGTTTTCCCCTTGAAAATTAATTTTTTTTAATATTTTATATTTTAATACTAAATATTAAAATTTTAATACTAAATACTACACTATTTTAAAATTTTACTTGTAAAATTTTAATAGTAAAATATTTAATATAAAAATATTTAATATTAAAATATTCACTGTTAAAATAATTAATTTTGAAATATTTAATAGTAAACATTTAATATTAATATTAATATTAATATTATAACATTAAATATTTTACTATTAAATATTTTAATATTATATATTTTGATATTAAATATTTACTATTAAATATTTTAATATTAAAATTTTAGTATCTAAAAGTCACTATTAAAAATATTTAATATTTTAATATGGAATATTTTAATATTGAATAAATCACAATTAAATAAAAATTGGTATACTTCAAATATTCAACCTTTAATATTAAACTTTTAAGATTTGTAATTATACTTTTATTTTATAATTTTTATTTTAATTTTTAGTAGGTAAATTATAATATTAATATATCTAAATATATTACAAGAAAATAGTTAAAGTTGCAACCACATCAAATATTTAAAAATAAGTTAAAAATGTTTTTATTTATTACCTTGTTGAGTACAGGTCTATTTATCACAAAAATAAACATGGTGAATTGAATTTATCCGCATCATGCGGCCCGCTCCACTTATGTTCCAAACACGTGATTGTTTAGAACTTGAATTACATTTCCCTTGTAATATGATTTGATAAACATATTTGATATACTTGACCTGCGTCCTAAGTACAAATTAGTAAGAGATACATGAAAATCATTGGTTGCCATGTCGTGTGGCTATAGTGGCACTGAAATACCAAGAAGCAGATGATGACACACAAGGTCCAATTTGTGGCTTAAAAAAGTCAAAGTACCAAAATGATTCACAATTATTTAAATAAACTAATTTTTTCTATCTTTTTTTAATTTATTTATTTGTTAGCTCAAAAGCCAATAATATTCAGTGCATCATAATAAAAATAAATCCCTCTTATATACTATAATTAATTTTACTTAACTTTTCTAGTATTCTTAAATGTCTATAATACAATCAAACACTACATTATTATATATAAAGATAATAATATTTGAGCCCTAGTAAAAACAAACTAAATAAAATTAAAACTAAATGAAACCTGGGGCGCCCATTTATCTGATTGGCTCAGAAACCAGGGCTTTTGGGAGGAATGATTCCAAGTGCTTGTAGAAAGCTGCCACCACATTGGGTGGCATTGCAAATTGGCCGACCTCAAGAATATTGAATAGGTCCTCAGTGTCCTGAGGAAGGCCTTGTTTCACCTTATTCTTGATCCAACCAAACACCTCCTCGATTGGATTCAGGAATGGGGAATATGGCGGGAGGAAGAGAAGTCTCATTGGACAATCAGCAAGGCAGTGGCTAGCAGAATGGCTATTTTTATCAATGGGTGGGAACTCAGACACAACCAGATCCACTTTGTGGAGCCCAACATTATCAAGCACAACAATGTTGGTTGTACTGCAGTAATTGATCCGGAGATACTCCTTGACAGTTTGGAGAAAATCAAGGAATGTCCTGCTGTTATGAGAGCCTTTAATCATCTGGTATTGATCTAAACCACAGGGACCCAGAAGAGCACCCATCAAATATGTCTGGGAACAGACAGCTGCGCAATGGGCTACGCCATCCTTGGACCCCTTCTTGACCCACCTATGCCTAGACCTGAGTGGGGAGGAAAACAACAATTTGTTGATGTAGAAGAACAGGACATTCCCAGTCTTCTTTATGGCCAGATATGTCTTGGCATAAATGCATCAATCCTCAATGGTCTTTTCACTGTTTCTGTTGTACGGAGAAACTCTGAGCACCTTCCAAGAGAAGCCCAAATCAACCATTGTTTTGTAAACAAGGGTTTTAGAAACAGAAATTCCAAACTCTGTGGCTAGCATTGATTGGACAGCAAGCGTGTCCAGGTGGCAATCCCTGGCTACACACTGCTTGATTGTGTTGATGTGTACGGGCTGAAGGAGTTTTGGCTGTCTTTTTGCCTTGGTGGATTTGGCAATTTGCCCAGTATTGTCATACTTGATGTTGATGTTGGCAATGTACCTGGCTGTGACACCAAATTGGGACAAAATATCCCAAACTGCCATTTCCCTGTTTAAGCAGTTGAGGAGAGCTTCACGCTCACTATCTGTCAACCAACGCCAGCCCTTGGCAGGTACCACGGCATCCTGGTTACCAGGCTTGACACAGGGAACAGGACCTTCATGTAGAAGGTGGGATCACACTTGCTCGCAGTGGCGCCGTCAATGGTTGAATACACAATAGTTGCAGATGGCTCAACAGTGGCTGCCAATGGCTCGTAGGTGGTGTCAAAGATGCGGGGGCAGGAAGTGGCAACTCTTAGGTCAAGAGTGCGGGGCCGGGTGACAACTGGGTAAACGGTGGAGTTGTAAGTAACCTCAGTGCTCCCAGTGACCCTGGTGTAGGAGACTTTTGTGGCAGGCCTTGAGAGTGGCTTCTGTCTTGGATTCAAGCTGGTTGATTGGGCCTGGGACGCGGGAGGTGGTTGGCTGGCAATGACACCTTGGGAGGCCTGAGTATCGGCATGACTCCCTTCAATTTGTGTTCTGGGTATGTTCTTGGACCCTCTGGGACGCCCTCGTGGACAGGCTGCCCCAAAGGCTGGTGCAGGAGTGGGTTGGGAATGCAATTGACGGTCCATAAAAATAAAAAAATTTATTTTAGATTAAATATGTATTTATTTGGAGTTATTGGTTTAGTTGTGGGTAGTTATTTTCTCTTGATTTAGCCTTGAATAGTAACAGTATTTCTTTATCTGTGATTTGAAGTGAATAATATTGTATACTTTCTGGGTTTGGATGATTTTAAAGTTTAATCACTTTTTATGACTAAACATGGTTGTTGAGATTGAATTTTTCATTTGATTTTTGTTGTGGTGGAGCTTCTTGATTTGGGTTGGTGTTTCCTAGTGTGCTTACTGTACATTCAATTTAATTTCCAGTTCCTGCAATTAATATTTGAGTTTAATAGTGGCATTCAAAAGTGATTTGAAATTTGGTTCTTAGATTTGACAATCCTGCAATTTCAAAAACATAGTAAACTTAATGAAAATGGCTAATGGATTTGAACGCTTCAAATCTGATTCCAGTTAATTCATTTTGTCCATAGGAAATATGCAGCTCACCTTAAACTTTGCAAAGTGTCTATGAGTTTCTGCATTTTTAAATATTCAAATAAATAATCACAAAATCAATTTAATTAAAAAAGGCCATCCTGCAAAAGTGATTCAAAATTTGGACCAAGGATTTGACAATCCCACATTTTTACGTTCAGATTCTGAATTTACAGTACTGAATCCTCATTGGCTCAGTTGCAACATTAAGGAAGCATCAGAGTGATGGACAGCAATGCTACAAAGCTGAGAAACAGGATAAACTGCATTAATCAAAGAAGAATCATCAATGGCAAAATGTATTTAGCCTTAAAGCTAAATTTCTCCATCAGGATGAGTACCAACCATTAGTCTACTTATCCAGAAGCACAACAAATTATCTGTTGACTTATGTTGCAACTGCACTTATGATAGCTCAGTATTTGTGTTGAGAAGACAATATTTCAGGAAAGGGACAGAGAAGGGATTATGAATAAGATGATCTTTATTGATAATATTGGGTAATTCTTATACCAATGTAGTAAGCCATTGGGCCACTAAGGGGTGGTATAGTGGTATTGATAAAAATAAGGTATTAACATATATTGAATAAGACAATGTTAATGTTATTGCCATCTTAATTGGATTTGCTATTTATAGAGAAATATGGTATTCTTCTATATTGAGGAAATCAGAAGAGAATATGTAATTAGATATGTTATGGGGAAACTTGCTGAGAGCTCCCTATGTACATGAGATACAGGGATAACAGTGTTGTTGATTACAGTTTCAACACTCACTTTTTTCTCCTTCTCTTCCCTGTTATCCTCAATAGCTATGAGAACCTGTGAAGCATCTGGTAATGTGCAGAAAAGACCTTTCTTAATGAGAATAGTGCAGCATAGGTTCAATATGTTATGATGAAGCTGCTTGGTGTTATACTTGAAATCATCCTAGTGATAAGTGTGATTTTCCATATCAGTGACTACCTTTAAAGGCCTAAGAAGAGGAGAATCTAATATCTCATTCTTAGGGTTAGGGGCATACACAGGGTCCTCTTTCCGCATAATATGCATTCAGGTGTTTGGTGTCAGGGATGCAATCCCTGACTACAGGAATCCACACAATTCTTGGGTCCAAATGTTTAAGACAACAGATCCAGAACCTTGCCTGATGAATAATATAAATTATAGTGAAATTGGGTTGATGAGCAAACTGTGAGAATTGGGGAGCAGGTCAGTAGTAAATAAAACCTAGCTCTCAACAGCAATAAAATTGCAGTTTTAGTAACAAACAAAAGGTTACCACTAACAATTTCTGGGAGACTAAAGGGGGAGAGAAATTAGCTGAACACTAAAAGCAACAGGAAAAACCAAATGGCTAAATTAAACTAACAAATTTTTAACTTTATTAGAGTATAGAATGATGAAGCAAGGTCTTTCACAACTCTTGCATTTGTTTAAGGGGGGAGGGAATTGGGGTGGGAGATCAAATGTCACCAAACTAATTGACTAATAAAATGAGAAAATGTTATGCATTTCTCAAGGTGGGAAAATCTTGACAAATTTTGAATGAACAGAACCAAAAAAGAAAACTGACTCAACTAAAAATTGAGGAACCTGCTTTGGATGCAATTACCACTGCTCCTGGCTTCTCTTGCACATGATATTTAACCAGGGGTGTCTCTTGGGTAGGTTAAGTGGGGCATCTTTGGAATAATTAAATAAGTCTTAATTCATGGGGCTTTTCTTGGGATTTTTCAGTAACTTTCAGATAATTGTTCAAGCATAATTTGGTGGAGGTCCCCAAGCATTTGGCAAGAATTGAAGTGGAGGCCTAAGAGAGAGGCGTAACTTTACACAAACATAGGATTTGAACCTGGAATCCTATACAGGACAATAGCATTAGTCTTAAGTTCAACTTTCAACTTATCTTAAAAATTTATAATGTCTTGATTCATTTGATTTTTAAATTGATTTTTAAAATGCTAAGCAGACCATAATATATAGTACTTACTGCTTGCTTTCTGATTGGTTTCTTTGGCATATCTGACTGCTCCAGAATTTCATATCTATAGCTAATAACCAGGTCAAGGATACCACTATTACTGAACTTAAAAGTTTTAAGATCCTCTTGCCTATATTCCTGATCCTTCCAACATGGTTTATGTCAGGTACTTACTTGAAAGGAAAGAAACTTCCAATCTTGTGGGCAAGGGCCCCCAAATCCAGCCCTGCTATTACAGAACCAATAGGTATAATGACCATTGCCAAGTGCTTAGACTGCCCTAGGAAGGCAAATCTCCCCATCAAGGTGCTGAACCTTCCTAAGAGATAGTAACCCACTAAGTATATCAAAAGGTAAAATGAAGCATTATGTCTAACCAGAGAGACGTCAGCTTCAGGAGGGAGATGAGTTGTGCATCTATAGTTAAGTTTCCTTCCCCAGTGGCCTGAAAAATACCTGAACCAGCCATGAGCTAAAGACTCTACTTTATGGGACTCATTGGGAGAAGAGTTTTGCCAGTCAGTTATGCAGGTAGGGCCTTCAAAGGAAAGGACAAGTAGTGGTGGAAGAATTAAAAACCAGAGTAGGAATGTAATCCTCTTAATGGTACCAAAGAGTTTTTAGGATAAGGTGAAGTACAAGAAGGTATTATAGAGGAATAAAGTTTATTTTTGCTAAAACAAATTGAAATTATAGAAAGTACTCACTTAAATACACTTAAGTTTTCATAAGGAAACATTTAGGTGGCTTAATGAAGAGGAAGGAGAGGCAATAAAACATGCCTTGTGATGCATATGAAATAAGAGGATCTGGAGTATGATGCAAGGAAGGAAACAGCACAGATTTTTGGGTAAAACCTGATATTAGAGGAGCCAGAAACCATGGAGAGTGGGTTGAAAGTAGAACAAGAGGCTCTTGGGGCTGATGTGCTTAGTATTAAAGGTTAAAGCAGTATTATCAATGTTTACACAGCCAGGAGTTAAATCTGATAGAAAATTAGGTCAATCAAGAGAAGATTGAATAGCTCTGAAGGTTCTACTCCAGATATGATGCTTAACATCAGTTCAAAGTGTGGATCTAATTGAATTGTTATATTTAGGTGAATTAAACAATGATCTTAAAGTATTTCTAACATTAACCTTGTCTTTAGGGTCCCAGGTTTTATCATCATAATTGGGCTTACGTCCAATACTGTTAATAATATTAACTTCATTAAATGAACTAAATTCTATTTTTGTTGGTTCTTTTTGAATGCTACAAGTATTAATCATATTGCTGTAGTCAGGGATATAACCACTGACAGTTTATGTGCTTCTAGTTTTCTGCTTGTGTATTAATGATTGTATCACACTTAAATGTCATTCTCTGCAAGATCCTCTTCCTTATCACAAACAACAAGAATCCTGGTTTCTTACTATCTCACACTGTTACAGTAAAAAGACAAATGAAAGGGATAACACACCCTCAGAAAACAAGTAACCGTCAGGAAGCCAGTCATAGGTAGAGGCATTGGGCAGCTTGGGGGGAGGTGCAGCCAAGCTGGCGGCTAGGGAACACCATAGAATGGGTGCTAACTTGATAATGTAAGATACAGATTGCCCAAGCAAGGACCAGGGTACAGAGTTGGGGACCATGGAATCCACCAATCCTGTCAAAGTAATGTAGAGTACTCCAAACAGTTGGGTAGAGGTGGTCTTGACTGCGGCGGTGGGTTCCAGTGGGCGGTCTGGTCTTGGGGTTAATGGCAGAGTCATGGGAACAAAGTACGCTGGGAGGTAGTTGTACTTGTCCTTGAACAATAAGGGTGATATCTCAATCCTCTTTCCTTTGCATCCTATGTATTTGGTACTTCTAGTCCTTGCTAATTGGTTGACAATGAGGATGGTTTCCAAGTCATACTCCAAATAGGCCGGGTAGGACAGGTATTCAGTAAAAAGCACAGGTCTAAAGGGGGCTCCCGGGGGCAGTATAATGCCTGGGGCGGTTTGGCAGGTTGGTCTCTGGAGGGGGCGGCAGCCTGGTTGTCTACTTGGCCGGAATTAAGATGGAAGATCACTAAGATTAGATAGGGTAGAATTTGTTTGAACCAAAGGTTCATAAACTTTATTATCAAGAATGACAATGTGGTCATCACCACACTGCCAGTGTTCTTATATCATATGATTTTGCTTCTTTGCCTTCTGCAGGCTTCAGGTCCATGAGTGGTTTGCCAGTAGGGCATGGATCTTGGCTTAGGGTCTGGTGGGCATCAGGCTCTGGTTGGGTACGTTCTGGCAAACAGAAGTGGCAGTGCTTAATTTTGCCGCTTTGGTTCACCATGTCACCTGAGCGGGCTAATTGCAATTCTCTTTCTGGACTGGGGACTGGCAGCAGTTGGTGCTTATTGGCAGGGCTAGTAGTGGACTTTTCCCAAGCCACAGCTTCTGCGTAGGTCTGGGCCCTCAGTGGCACCGGTTTGGCGGTTTTTGGCTGGACTGGTTCTGGGGAATAGAAGTGGCAGTGCTTTGTTTTGTTGCCATTGTTCACCATGTCATCTGAGTTGGCCAATTGTAATACCTTTTCTGGACTGGAGACTGGCAACAGCTGGTGTTTGTTGACAGGGCTAGTAGCAGGTCTTTTCCCAACCTCCTTTAGGCAGACCACATTTCCTGTGTAGGTATGGGTCTCTAGTGGCATCAGTTTGGCGGCAATCTGGCAACCATTTGGGGAATCCTCAGTATTAAGCCGGCGGGTTGCGGGACAACTTAACAATTCAAGTCTGTGACTTAACAGATTGGCAGGTCCTGGACTGTCCTGGGGGTCTGATCTGCCTTCAGGGGACTGGGGTTTGACTCTTGGGTTTTCAATACAAGTATTGAAATATCATTTATGACATCATCCCCTTCCTTCCTGGGGGTCCCTTCCTTCCTGGCCTTCTTCCCAAGGTATTTTTGGATTGCTAGTTGGGCGTTGGGTAGGTTGCTTAATGGCTCCCAGGTGCTTTCCTTGGGTGGATATCCCTTCCACTTGACGTAGTACTGGAGAGTTTTATAGTGGGTACGGTCTCCATGAACATATTTAACTTTGTATTCTTCAGAGCGTCCTACTTGGATGAGGAGAGGGTCAGTCTTGAGTTTCTGGTGGGGGAGAGATTTTCCTTCTTTCTTGAATAGAAGTGCAGTGGAAGAGGTTATGTATTTTCCACGAGGGGGTAATTCTAGTTCAAATGCTACTTCACCTACTAGCTTGGTGGTTTTGTAGGGGCCACTTCTTCTGTGGGCTAACTTCCGGCAGGGGACAGTCAGAGGCACGTTTTGAGAGTCCAAATAGACTTTGCCTCCTACCTTCAACAGTTTCCCAGGGATTCTTTTTTTTTGTCAGCAAAAGCCTTATAAGTCTGGACTGCACAGGTCAGGTTCTTAAGACAGGTTTGTTGGGTGTTGTGTATCTGTTCAATCCAGGTTTGTCCTGACAGGTTTATTTCCTTACTGCCAATACTGGGATCCCAAGATGGGTCAACCCCATAATTGGCCTTGAAGGGGGACATTCCCATGGAGGCATGGTCTTTACTGTTGTAGGCATACTGTGCCATAGGTAGCATCTTGGCCCAGTTATCCTGGTTGGTGTTGGCATAGCATTGTAGGTATTGTTCAAGTATTTGGTTCACACGTTCAGTCTGGCCGTTGGTCTGTGGGTGATAGGAGGTTGATACACAGCGCTTTACCCCCAAGTCCTTCATCACCTGAGTCCAGTATTTGGAGGTGAATTGTGGTCCTCTATCAGTGATGATTTCCAACAGAGTGCCGTGTTGAGTTAGGATGCGGTTGTGAAAATGTCTAGCTGTCTCCGCAGCCGTGCAGTGAGTGGTGGTAGGGACAAAATAGGACATCTTAGTAAACCTATCTACTATGACCAGGATGGCGTTAACTGCATTGGAGGGAGGCAGTTCTACAATATAGTCCATTGAAACAGACTGCCAGGGCCCCGCGGGTATGTCTAGCGGTCTTAGCAGGCCTTCAGGTTTGGATCTACAGGTTTTGGTTCTTCCACATGTCTCACAGCCTTCAATGTAGGCAGCCACGTCTTTGTCCAGTTGGGGCCAAGCGTAATTCTTCTTAATTCATTGGAGTGTCTTGAGTCTGCCAGGGTGGCCGGCCATCTCTGAGTCATGATAGTCAATGAGTACCTTGGTCCTTGTTTCACCTTCTGGTACAAAGATCCAGTTTTATAATAGCAGGGTGGTTCCTTTAAGCAAGAATCCTTTCTTGTGGTGGCGGCTCTCTGGGTCTGGGGTTAAGTCGGCAACAAGTTTGGCTGAGTATTTGTCTTGTTTCTGCGCCTCAATTATGTCAGGTTTGCGGGCCATGATCTTCATGTACATCAGTTGGATGCCTAGGCTGGCAGGGTCAAGGAGTACATGGGTGTTGTGGTCCTTTGTTTCTGTAGAGGGAGGGATAGTGTCAGCTCTTCTACTCAGGGCGTCAGGTACCATGTTCACCTTTCTGGGTTTGTAGACAATGGTCAAGGTGTAGTTGCCAGTTCTAAGGCCCATCTGGCCTGTCTTTGGTTCAGCTGTCTGGGTTTAAAGAAATAAACCAGGTTCTTGTGGTTGGTTAGGACCTTTACCCGAAACTTGGCGCCACATAGGTACCAGCGCCAATGTTTCAAGGTCTTCATTATAGCAAGCATCTCCTTGTTGTAGATTGGGTATTTTCCTTTGGCAGGCAGCATCTTCTTGGAGTAATATGATACAGGATGTATCATACTATCCCCTCCTTCCTGAAGAAGGACTCTGTCCACTGCAAAGTTGGATGCATCAGTTTCCAGCACAAATGGCTTGGATAGGTCAGGCATGGCCAGGACGGGGACAGAGGTGAAGGCGAGTTTCATGGTCTCAAAGGTGGTGGTGCATTCTGGAGTCCAGGCAAAGAAAACCTTGTCTGAGCAAAGGCGGGTCAGGGGTAAGGTTATCAGAGAAATTTTTTGGATGAAATCCCTGCAATAATTTGCCAGGCCCAAAAAACTTCTCACATCTTTCCTGCATTTGGGCACCGGCCAAGATGTTACTGCTTCTACTTTGTCCTGTGCCATGGCAAACCTGCCGGTCTTTACTATGTATCCCAAGAATTCAACTTCAGACTGGAAGAATTCACATTTCTTAAGCTTGGCGTGTAAGTTTGCTTGGGAGAGTTTTTCAAGTATAAGGTCCAGGTGGCGCAGGTGTTCCTCATAAGTCTTGCTGTAGATGAAGATGTTGTCTAAGTACGCAACACAAAAGTGGTCAAGATATTCTCCTAGAACAGTGTTAATCATCCTTTGGAAAGTGCTGGGGGTGTTGCATAGGCCAAATGGCATTACTAGGTATTTGTACAACCCATATCTGGTTTTGAAAGCTGTCTTGTATTTGTCCCCTCCTTGATTCTGATCTGGTTGAAAGCGTCTCTCAGGTCAACTTTTGAGTACACCTGGGCTTCAGTTAGTACGTTGCAAAGGTTGTTAGCGTTGGGGATGGGATAGTGGTTCTTCACAGTAATATCATTTAGCTTCTGGTAGTTCACGCAGGGACACATTCCGCCATTCTTCTTCCCTACAAACAGCATTGGTGATAAGCAGGGGTCCTTCAACACTCAGATGAAGCCCTTTTTTGTCATATCCTCCAGGTAAGCTTTCAAGGCTGCTTGCTTGCAGTGGTTGCAACTATTGATTGGGCTGTGATGTGGTTGAGTACCTGGTAGCAGGTCTATAGCGTGGTCGTAGATTGAGTGGCTGGGTAGTTTTGTGGCCTCTTCTTTGCTAAATACATGGCCCCATTTCTGCAAGGCGTGGGTAGTGTCCCAACACTGGGTTCCATCTTTATAGTTAAGAGTCTGTTGTTTGGTGCTCTGCCATGGCTTATACAGAATGGAACAGTATCACAAGACTCAGGTTGTCCCAAGGTGGCGGTCTGCTCACAATAGTTTAGAATCAGGCCATGTCTGTTGGACCATGAGTCCCCCAGTACTAGAGGATGTGGCAATCCCAGCAAGAGGATCAAGGGGGTTGGATACACGTTCTGTCCAATTGTCAAAGGAAGTTCCTGTTCACACTTGTAGCCAGTGTCCAGGGAGCTGTTTCCCATGGTTACTTTTAGGCTGTGCTCTGAAGCTGTCAAGCCTAGTTCCCTTGTCAGGCCAATGTCAATGAAACTTTTGTCAGCTCCTGTATCAATAAAGGCTTCAATATGGCGCTTGATTCCTGATAGTTCCATGGTCACTTAGATGAATTTGTAAGATTGCACAGAGGTGTTTATTTGTGTCAAGGATACAGGAGAATTATTCTTTTTGGGGCAAGCTCTGGTTAGATTCCCTGCCTCATGGCAGTAGAAACACAACCCATCTTGATAGTGATGTTGTAGTTCTTTGGGGGACATCCCTGGTTGACTTGGTGTTGTAGTTCTGCCGGCTTGGGCAGGGTACAAGTTCTGTCCTTCTTGGTTTAGACTCAGGCCTTTGCATGGGGGTAGTAGTTCCTCCAGGCTCAGTATAGGCGGGTAGTGCTTCAACAGGTCTTCATGGCTGAATCAACTCCCTTTCTGAAGATAATGGCAGATAGTTCATCTTCAAGTTGGGTGCACATCTTAAGTTTAAGGAACTCATTGATATAGGCTTGGATAGGGTGATTTGCTTGTTGGATCTCTAACATAGAGTTCAGCGCATAGTATCTGGTGTCTTGGTCATTGCCAGTGCTCATGAGTCTGGCCTCAAATTTCAAATAGTCAAGGCAAAATTCAACATCTTCAGCGGTGGCTTTCCCGAACCAATCCAGTGCGTCTCCTGATAGCATGGCGGCCACCCCCAAGACTTTCTCAGTGTTACTGGGGTAGGCATTGGTGTTGATTTGGAAGTGGAGGCGGAGGACTTGTATGGCTCGGCAAGCTTCTTCTAAGGTGAGTTTGCCCATATAGGGCATATCCACCTTGGTTGTGGTCTGGTTCACTATCACATTTTGCACTTTTGATGTGGCTGGGTTCTGGGGTTCTGCACCAGGTGCAGGGTCTTTCAATTCTTTGGTAGGTTGGTTCTTCATCCATGAGAGTATCAGGGAGGTAATTGTCTTATGGGTGTAATAAGTGATTATCACAAAAAAGAATATAAAAGTTGCCCCAAGTGTTAACAACATCTTGGGGCCCAGGTTACCGTGTTTTTAAAAGATTGTCATAATGTCAGGAAGCCAGTCATAGGTAGAGGTATTGGGCAGCTTGGGGTGAGGTGCAGCCAAGCTGGCAGGTAGGGCCCACCATAGAATGGGTGCTAACTTGATAATGTAAGATACAGATTGCCCAAGCAAGGACCAGGGTCTGGAGTTGGGGACCATGAAATCCACCAATCCTGTCAAAGTAGTGTAGAGTACTCCAAACAGTTGAGTAGAGGTGGTCTTGGCTGCAGCGGTGGATCCAGTGGGTGGTCTGATCTTGGGGTTAATAGTGGAGTCATGGGAACAAAGTACGCTGGGAGGTAGTTGTACTTGTCCTTGAACAATAAGGGTGGTATCTCAATCCTCTTTCCTTTGCATCCTATGTATTTGGTACTTCTAGTCCTTGCTAATGGGTTGACAATGAGGATGGTTTCCAAGTCATACTCCAAATAGGCTGGGTAGGACAGGTATTCAGTAAAAAGCACAGGTCCAAAGGGGGCTCCCAGGGGACAGTATAATGTCTGGGACAGTTTGGAAGGTTGGTCTCTGGAGGGGGCGGCGGCCTGGTTGTCTACTTGGCCGGAATTAAGGTGGAAGATCACTAAGACTAGATAGGGTAGAATTTGTTTGAACCAAAGGTTCATAAACTTTATTATTGAGAATGACAATGTGGTCATCATCACACTGCCAGTGTTCTTATACCATATGATTTTGCTTCTTTGCTTTTCTCAGGCTTCAGGTCCATGGGTGGTTTTGCCGCTAGGGCATGAATCTTGGCTTAGGGTCTGGAGGGCATCAGGTTCTGGTTGGGTAAGTTCTGGCAAACAGAAGTGGCAGTGCTTAATTTTGCCGCTTTGGTTCACCATGTCACCTGAGCGGGCTAATTGCAATTCTCTTTCTGGACTGGGGACTGGCAGCAGTTGGTACTTATTGGCAGGACTAGTAGTGTACTTTGCCCAAGCCACGGCTTCTGCGTAGGTCTGGGCCCTCAGTGGCACTGGTTTGGCGGTTCTTGGCTGGACTAATTCTGGGGAATAGAAGTGGCAGTGCTTTGTTTTGCTGCCGTTGTTCACCATGTCATCTGAGTTGGCCAATTGTAATACCTTTTCTGGACTGGAAACTGGCAACAGCTGGTGTTTGTTGGCAGGGCTAGTAGCAGGTCTTTTCCCAACCTCCTTTAGGCAGACCACATTTCCTGCATAGGTATGGGTCTCTAGTGGCACCAGTTTGGCGGCAATCTGGCAACCATTTGGGGAATCCTCAGTATTAGGACAACAGGTTGCAGGGCAACTTAACAATTTGAGTCTGTGACTTAACAGATTGGCGGGTCCTGGACCGTCCTGGGGGGTCCAATCTGCCTTCAGGGGACTGGGGTTTGACTCTTGGGTTTTCAATACAAGTATTGAAATGTCATTCATGACAGGAACCAACAAAGATCTTCAATGTTATGAAAGTATAACATTTAAAGCCCTGGGTGGGAAATTAACCCGCGCCGCACTACCAGGTGGGGCAAGTGGATGACAGAAATTTGCCTGCACCTGGATTTGCTTCAAAAAGCAAAATTCCAGGTGCAAGAATCATTCCTGCCCTGGCTACAGCTGTGGGGCCCTTTCTGGGCCCCAAAAGCTACGCCCAAGCCTTGGTGGGTTTGACTGGGCCTGGGTAGGCTAATTTTAGCTACCCAGTGCTCCCAGCTCAAGCCAGTCCAATAATGGTGATCAAATTGGAAAAGACACCATGACTCCTGCAGCCAAACCTGTCAGAACCAATGACCAGCCAGGCCAAGATGGCCCCCCAAAAAGCCAAACAACTGTTCCTGAAGACCCCAAAAATGACCATGAAGCTGTCAACTTAACAGCAGAACCTGAAATGCCAAGCCATGCCATACAAATAGCACCAGAAGAATGCCCAGAGGCACCTGCATGTGAATGAGTATATAAATCAGAAGCACCTGAAAAATTTCTGTATTGTCATCCTTACCAAATAAAGCTGTTATGAACCTTTGGTTCACTAATCTGTTTCCATACTTATTATTGATACTCTTCCATCTGTATACATCAAAGCGTCAGTACTCACCCACTGGGATAGATAGCCAGACTCCAGTTGAAAAAACCAAAGCCTTTGATTACTACTGTCCACCCAACGCTCTATTTGGCCCTGTGCATTTCACTGAGTATCTCCCAAACCCTGACCACAAACCCTGGATCTTGGAAGACTTGCAGTGGTACACCTGCCCAAACGCACCCAAGGAACCCTACCAAATTTTCTGTGACGGCAAAGCAATTACCATCTATCCTTTGATCTTCAACGGGAAAGACAACAATCCTGCTGCCTACCTGGTCCCCATGGAACTACCTCTGACACTCAAACTGACCATCTCAACCCCACCCACCTCTGATGCTGCTGGCCAGAGTAGTCAATTCATGGGAGTGCTTTATCCTGTGACACAGGGTTGATTAATTCTGCCTTGCCAGAGGCTGGGCCCTGGGCTGTGGCTGGGAAGGCCCTTTACTACCTGGTAAAGCTAGGTCCCATCATCTGGTGGGTCATGCCAGTACCTACTTTGACTCCTCCCTCACCTGCTGGAGCTCCACGGTACTCCTGGTATCCTTACATTCAGCAAAATTCCTGGAAATCTTAGACAATTAAAATGTTGTTATTGAAAAAAATCAGTTAAATCTGGATTCACTCAAATAGCCTGGTAAAATCTGGACTTGCCCTACTTATTGCCAATTAATTATGACAAGAAAATTATGTGTTATATATTGTTTAGAGACAGTTTCACTTGACCCACAGAGCGTCAATTTTCCCCTTCAAATTATGACATCATCAAGTCAAATTCAAAAGTAGGCCTCCAAACTGCTGAAAATATTCTTGACAGCCAATCAGATGCTGTAGAAGCCCCCTACCTCAATCCTAAACTACCTTAAAACTTTCCCCATTTCCCTCTAGAAACTTGTTTCTAGATATCTTATTAACCCTAAGAAATAAAGGAAATTTCTCCAAAATGCTTACCCATCTGGGCCTGTTGGCCCCAGTGTTTGATAGTTTTACTTCTGCAGCTGTAAAAATGGCAGCCAATTCTTTGGCTGTCCCTTGGACCACTCTATAAATTTCTTTGAGACAGGAAGACATTCTGTCAATTTTTTCCTGTCAACTGATTTTCAGTTATTTTTGATCCAACTACAAATTTCTTCATATGTAAATTATTTAACTTTACAATAAAAAAATTTAAATAAACTCTATTTGATAATAAAAGCTATGCTACTCAAATATAAATCTTTTTATTTTATTTATTTTGTATTTAAGAGGCTAAATTTTAAATAAATACTTTTTTAAAAGCTAATTAATTAAATATCACTGCTAAAAAATAAATAAAGAACACTAAAAAATTCATATAACAACTTTTATGGAAAGAATTTCTATAATTTAATTTTAATTTTTTATTATTGCAAAGGTGTGATGGTCCACATGAAAGCAGTTTTTCAGGTGAGGGTTAATTTGGCTTCAAATAAATACACTATGCTGAAGATTAACAGTGTGTTGTTGGTTTGTTGCAAGTAGAGGCCTAGTAAGGAATGATTGCTACTAGGGGAGGTAAGGCCTATCTAGTAGGTGTAAAGATTACTAGGGGCAGATGTTGTATTTGCCCAGCAGAAGATATTGGCTGCTGTGGGCTAGAGATCCTCACCCATCAGGGAACTGTGGCTGCTAGGGGTGAGCAATAAGATAGCTCAGCAGGGAACTTTAGCTGCTTGGGGTGGGGAGTGGTCCAGCCTGGTGGGTAGTGTGTGCTATACAGGCTGGATATTGTTTAGACTCTGGTGGGTAATGCATGCTGCCAGGGTAGGAAAGTGTGTCAGCATGATAGGTAACTTGACTACCAGGGCTGTAAGTTTTTGGACCCCTGGCAAGTAACACAGGCAACCAGGGAGGGGAGAAGCTTTGAGAGCTATATGTACCCTGATATGCTTACAGGAGGTATGTGAGCAAGAACTCTACCTAAGTTCTGGTAGGATGTCCTTATTTATGTCCCTATAGGAGCTTTAGGGAGATCCCAAAGTAAGCCTTGGAGGGCATAGATTTTCCCAGGGATGTCAACAGGGTGATTGCTCAGGGAAGCAGCCCCAGAACATGGTGTAATCAGGCCTCTGAGAAGTAAAGCTGATTACTTTGCAACTGAAAGCTCAGACTTAATCAACTGGGTGAGTAAAGATAACTACATAGACTTTATTGATCTATGATTGGATGGCCTAAGTGGATTGCCACCTGCAAGGGCCCAGTCAAACACCAGTTCAATGTAGAATCATGCCTGGGTCTACAGTTTTTGTTAACAGGGACTGAGATTTAAGACCAAGGTGGTTCATAGTGTGGGCTCAGCAATGAAGACTAGTAAGAAGGACTGTATGATCACAGTAAAGACTAGTTGAGGGACTGTTGGCTCATGTTGAAGCTTGGAAACATGAAGAAATAGCCAAAAGACTAGAAGATCATGTGCAAGATTAGCTAAAGGACCAGGGGATCATGATGCATAAATGGCTGAAGGACCAAAAGATCAGGATGAAGGGGTAGCTGAAGGACTGGGTTTAAGCTGTTTAGAGACTGAAATTGGCTGTTTGATGACTGAGATAGACTGATTGCTGGCTAAGCTAAAGAACTAGAAGATGAGGTTGAAGAACTGGATGAAAGACTAGGAGATAATAGTGTAGGACTAGCTGAGGAACTTTAAGATGGCTTGGAAGGACTAGCTGGACAAAATACTGGAGCTAGAATGCTGGTTTTGGATTCTTGAGAAAGAAAATTAGTTGAAAGAAGCAGTTGAATAATGATTTAAATGCTGCCAATAATATGATATGAAGATTATATTAGTTATCATATGATTTAAAAAAGAAAAAGGAAAAGACATAACTTGCAGTGTTTGAACTGTAAATTATTAATTATTTGATTGAGTGGAAGGAAGCTGGAAAGAGGCCGGAAACAGAACAGAGAAACTGTAAAGAAAAATGATCAAATTTTGCCAAGAACAACTAGGAGAGGCAAAAGGCAAGCAGAAAGCAAGTTTGAAGCTGTGAAATGTTGAAGATAATGCGGAGAAACTCAGAGAAATGTTGAAGAATTGAGGGTTCAAAAATCTCTTATGTGAAACATAGGCAAAAGCGCTTGAGATTTGCTGGAGAAACGTGGCAGGAATCACGGTGAAACCGTTTGAACCACGGAGCAGTTGTTTACCTGAAGCAAGACAGCTTCAAGTTTGAACAATAGTCAAGAATGAGTCATTTGGGTAAAATGTTTGGCAAAACAGTTGAATTGAGGCGTATGATTGACTGCAAGCCAAGGTTTATTTGATTAGTGTTTTGAGGGCTTTAACTTAAAAGTTAAAGCTAAAGAATGAGGAGCAGAAGCAGAAAATTTGGGGTTTTCATTGGCTGAAGTAAGTTATTGAGTTAAATACATTGTAGAGAGAAAGAAACTGGATAGTTTAAGCTTTGGAAAAGAAGAGTTCTGAGAGAGATTTTGGACTGAAACAAGAAGCTATAAAAGAGGGAGCTATCTGAGGCTTAACAGGGACTGGATTAAGTGGATTACAAAGGCCACTAGGACTAAAGAAGGAGCTGAAGACCAAGATAAAGATGCAAAATCCTAAGTACAGCAGCCAAGGCTAAGTATAAGAAGCCTGTGCTAAAACAGACCACAGGAGTCCAAGACAAAGGTGTAGGAGCTCAAGAACAAGTACAAGGAGTCCAAGAGATTGTTGGAGGACTCCAAGTATTGGCAAACCCATATTGTTTCCAATACCCAGGCAATATATCAGAAGGTTTCTAAGGGGATCTTACTTATTAATGTGAATAAAAGCCTATTACAACCCCTGCTTAAATTTCCAGTAATCAAAATACAAGACCTATGAGTGAGCTACCCCATATCTTTTACCCTAGTCAAGGGAAGGAAGATACTTATTGTCAAAGTTGTAGAAGATTTACCACCAGTAAGTCTTCCCAGGAGGAGTGGGAGAGATTAACCAGCCATCTTGAGATGGCAGATATGGGAAGAGAGTTTAAAGAAATGAGTTTACAAGGTTATTAAAGAACTTGTACAAGCCTACAGAGGGATTAGCGCCAGCTGAAGTACAGGTGCATGGTGGGGATGCCTGCCTAGTAATTGGAAAAATACTGGAAGAGTTTGTAGTCATGCAGGCTAAGTATAAACTTCTAGCAAGCCACCTATCACTGCTAGGAAATGACAACTCCTCCAAGCCAGTCCCTGGCTATGACCCAGGACACATTTTGGGGACTGGTGACCAGGAACCCCACAAAAGGGGAAAAATACATGTGAAAAAATTATAGTTGGATCAAAAATGACTGAAAATCAGTTGACAGAATGTCTTCTTGTCCCCATTTCTTCACTTTCAAATATTTATTCTGATTGCTCTCTTAGAATGATTCTCACAGCTTTGATCTTGACTACTCTGTTCTGCTACACTACCAGAGGATCTCAAATAGTAGCCCTCTCTTCCTAATTTGGTTTACTGCTCCTCAAGAAACTGATAGTTTTCCCTTTATATTCTCATTACCTCTCCTTGAATAGCACAGATTGCCATTTGATCATAACACCCCCCAATGACCCTTTCATTAGTTTCTATATGAATTTTACATATTTAAGGTAGCTTCTCTAGTTATTTCAGCTTGTTCTAATAACACTAAATTTCTCTCTCTTAGTATTACCTTCTCTTTTTTATAACCTTATTTTGTCACATCTCTGATATAATGAAGGGGTAGCTATTCCTGTTCTGGTATCTGATAATTCTTTTCTTGTGGGTCTTTTCCTAGAAAGGCCCTACCTGTACCACTAACTGAAGAAACTCATCCCCTGATAACTATCATACAGAAGAATTCAGGTCTAATGGTTGGTTTAAATATCATTCTGGCCATTGGGAAAGAAAATTAAACTATGGACATCCTCCTTCCAGCGCTGCTGAAGCCAAAATATCCTTAGTCTGTCCCAGAGCTTCCTTCTATCTCCTGATTTACTTGGTATGATACTATCTCCTGGGGAGATTCAGCAATTTGATGAGGAGATTTGCCTTTCTTGAACAGTTCAGACATTTTTGCAATGGTGAAAGTGTTCATTGGCTCTGTTGTAGCAGGACTGAACTTGGGGGCTTTAGCCCACAAAATAGTAAGTTTATTCTCTCTCAAGTGGGTCCCTGACAAGCTGGCATTGTTTGCCTTAATAAAATTAAGCATTAAAAAGCCACCAATATAAAGAAGCCTATAAAATCTTACACTGATCTAAATTAAGCAATTGATAGGAAGTGGGTGGTGGCCAAGCAGGTTCACCTTCAAACAAAATCCAAAAAACCTGCTTTTTAAGACCTGTAAACCCAAAAATCAGGTAATTTGGTGTTTTTGGCCCAAAAATGACATTATGACATCATAATTTTATGGTCACTTCTGGAGTTTTGGTTGTTGGAATTCAAGATGCTGATGTCAGCATTCCCAATCGACCTATATGAGCTGAATTGTAGCTCACAACTACTTCAGTAGTTGAATAAACCCATATTATACCTCAGTTATTATTTTATTTATTTCTGGCAAGTGAAATCCATGAAAATCAAACTCCTGTTTGTGTACATTCCTGTACATACAATTGCAACACACAGAGTAAATTTTGTGCTATATGCAGTAACTGTGTTGCTGTTTGCAACGTCTCCATCCAAAATTGAGAAGATTGTACAGCCCATCTGCCAAGTGATTCATTTGGAGAATCCAGTCTCCATTTCCCAATTGTCACAGCCCATACCAGAGTCCGGCTGGACTCCCACAGGGGAGGCAGGCTGGGCCTGGAAGGCCATGTACACAATAGGCGCAATTCTGACCAGGTATTTGACTGCAGTAGCTAGGGGACGCCAACTCCCAGTATGGGGCACAACCTGGTTGGCCAGCCCCAATACTGTAATATAGACAAACCCCAACTTACTGAAGTCCTGGGCGGGAGGCGCATTGGGTAGGGAGAACATCAGGAATCTCCTTCATTTTAGGTGGGATATCCAGATGGTGGGGGTAGTAGTACTCCAAGTCAAGAGCTTGGGGTGGATTGACTGGGGTAGCAGGAGTATAGCCAGGAGGGTATGGATATGCAAATTTATATTGAGTAGAGGATTCACAAATAGATGCAAACAGAATAATTAAATTTGAGCAAAAATAGATAATTCCTGCAAGAAGATAATGATTTCTGGGCATAAACTCATGTATTAAGATGTCAACAGTGAGGAGGGCTTCTCCTCCTCACTACTTATACTTACTGGTAATTTTGAGGCTTCCTGTGTCACCAGATATCTGATGGCATCAATTTCAAATAAACTTACAATTTTCACTGGAATTTGTGTACTTGGACCAGGGGGTGGGTACTCATTGGTTGGTATAACATGAACATTCTTGAACTGCAGTAATCCAAGGTGCCACTGCTATTTATAGAGCCCGCAAGCAATTGAGCGCCTGATTGCGCAATCAAACAATCATGCTCTTGATGTGCCATTTCCTGATAGTTGAGAGGCCCAAATTTGATAGTAGAGTCAAAGCCATGGATTTGAGGCTCGTGTGCCTCTCAAATCCCAGGCCATTTGTTAACCAAAAGGGTTTTTTTCTTGCTCTGAGAGATACTTTGTATGGGTTTCCAAGCTGTGGAGTTTTTTGCCTCTAGGCAGGCCAGATGACTGTCCAGGGCAATATGGGCCCTGAAAGGTATGGTATTATTGAATGTGTGGATATTGAAACAGACCCATTTATGGAGGGCAAGGATTTTCAAAAATCAAAAGCAAAACCAGTCAAATCTTTGCACATATCACTATTTGAAGGCCATATCAAAATAGCATTAATGGTGCAATTTACAACATCTTCCCCCTCAATATTAGACACAGGAAGTTGATATTTACAGAGGAATTTGGCATGGACTTGGGCAAAAAGACGGTCAGACAACAGTAGTTTCACGGTATACTTGACTCCCTTCTTGAAGGTGACTTCACAAGGACCAACCCAGAGGAAGTCTAGTTTGTGGGCTCTTTTCAGGAATGACAAAAAGGATGCTCCTGAATCCCAATATATGGAAGCAGAGTCAAAACCTAGACAAAACCCTTTGCAGACTGCCAGACCCATAGGCTGGGAGCCCAATAACCCACTATCGATTGATAAAGTTGTTGCCAACCTGTCAGGACCCAAACCTTTAATTTTCACGCAGGATTCTGCAAGCAAACCACTAGTGCAAGATGCCGGGAATTCCCCAGAGGTGCCAATACCTGACACTGGTGGTTTTCCTGATGAAATGTGCAAGTTTCTCAGTGAAAGCTATTCCAAACTTCCCTGAAGCCCAGGAAAAGGCACTGAACCTGAAGAGGCACCCAATACCCAAATCAGTAAACAGAAGGATTCACAGTCTTCTCATCCCAAAGCGGCCAGTGGCAAACCTCCAGTGCCATGTGCTACACTGCCATCTAAGACCCTCAATGCAAAAATGCCCAAGCTCAGAAAACCCAACCAGGAAATGAAGCCTGGCAGTGTGGTATAAATACCTGCCAGGCCAAGATCAATCCTCATTGTCATTTTTAAATAAAGATAATGTGATATTGGTTTCCTCAATTAATGCTGTATTTTATTCTTGTCATCTGCCAGTTAACTGAAAGATCATCTGACCCTCCTGCCAACTTGCCAGCCAAGTACCACCTGCCAGGTGTCCCCTTTGGTCCCGTCCATTTCACAAAGTACCCCTTAAAGCCTGAGTACAAGGACTACACTGCCAACAACATACTAGCCCAGGATCCCTTGACCAGAACTACAGAGTTAACCAGATACAACCAAAAAGGCCCTTGGTATGTTACCAAACCCCGCCTGTTCAGAAATAAATACAACTTTCTTCCTGCCTACTAATTAGACATGGAACCACCTGTCACCCCCAAACCAATGCCTGCTTCCACCACTGAGCTCCCACTGGACCATACCAATAAGCTTTTTGGGATTTTATATATTACTCTCACAGGAGTAATAGATACTATTGTCCCCACCGCTGATCTGTGGTTGTGGGTGAGCAAGTCAATGTCCTACCTCATTAAGTTAGCTCTAATTCTTTTGTGGGCTCTGCCCACCCAGTCCGCAATCTGCCAGTTCCCAAACGCTAGTGAGCCAGCAGATCAGGGTTGGTTCCCTGACAGCTCTGCCCCCAGTACAGTTCTGATAATAGAGAACCACGTCACCCACCTGATATTTAGGGAGGGGGCTCTGGAAGTGTTATAGGGCAAGAGCTCTAAGGCCTTGAATTTGTAGATGGTTGAATATGTGTGGCTTGGATGTTAATTATTTGATTGGTCAAGTCCTTGAAGTGAGTTTATGGATTGGCAGAAGCGTCAAATTCCATCAGCAGGGGTCCCAAGATTGAGGGGGTGGTAGCTTCTCTTTCATACAACATACCAAAGGGGGATTGCCCAGTCACCTGATGTCTACTAAGGCAATAGGCAAAGAGGGCAGAAGGGACGAGCATGTCCCAATTTGCATCATCAGAGAGGGTGAGTTTTATAATAATGAACACAAGGAAAGAATCTGTTAAAGTAAAGTGGTAAGCTGCATGATTCAAGGACAAACAATGAGGGTATAAAAGACAAATTGTGAGTTGCTTGAGCAACAAGATACTAATTCTTAAAGATGGCGTCAACATTTTGGAGCCAACATTGGTGTAGCAGAAGATGGATAACAAAATTGTCACAGTCAGAGTGATTTGTAGGGGCAAATTAGAAGATGAATCTGGAGGTGTCAAGGTGTAGAGAGCGGGCCAAGATGCCAACATGGAATCAATGGAAACCTTGACCATGATAGAAGCTAGCTTCTCTAAGACAGGGGCAAACAGCCCCAGATGAGCAAACATTTTTTGGGAGGACTTTCTTTTATTTGAGTGATAATAAGCTATATAGAAACAAGTTTCTAGAGGGGAAATAGGGAAGTCTTAAGGGAGTTCAGGATGGGGCAGGAGGGGATTCTAAGGCTTCTGATTGGCTGGCAAGAATATTTTCACCAGTTGGTGGTCCTGCATTGGAATTTGAGTCAATGACATCATAATTCAAAAAATTTGGCAACCAGCGGGTTGAGTGCTGCCATCCCCAAATAGTGTATAACGTGTAATTTTTTTGTCATAATTATTTGGGGAAAAACAAGGCAGGTCCAGATTTTTGAGGGCTATTTAGGGACCCCAGCTTTGACCCATTTTTTGTCTATGACAGCATTTAAGTTGTCAATTTCTTTCAGGGGTTTGGCTGTGGTTCTTTGCTGATTTCAGGTTTTCTGAGGGTGCACTATCCCTTCCATTTGATTTTCTACCGTAACAGAATTGGCTTGTTTGACAGTTCCATTGGTTAAATGGTTATATGGGGCAGAGAAGGATTGATGGGCGCCCATAGCTTCTACAATAGACATTATAAGGCGGGCATTAAAGTAGGTGCCATTATCAGATATAAAGACTTGTGGGCATCTGTATCAATAGAAGATATCTTGCAGTAAGAAATTTGCAGTAGTCTTAGCAGTGATGTCTTTGGTAGATCTGGCTTCAAACCGTTTACTAAAATGGTCTAAAGCTACTAAGATAAACTGGCATCCAGATCTAGAATGTGGAAAAGGCCTCACAGCGTCAATACTCACAGTGTGGAAGGCATGCTTAGGCGGGATGAGCTTGAACTGATGTTGTGATGGTCAAGGTTGTTGGAGATGGCAAGAATGACAGGATGCAAGGACGTCAGGGATTAGGATACACATGTTTTCCCATTTGAAGTTCTTGCACAACCAGTCATGAGTTTTTGCTATACCTCCATGTCCGGTATCAATGTGGGCTTAGAGGATAAAAGCCATCCTCATACTAGGGTGAACATAGGGCAGATAGGCATTGTTGATCTTCTTGAAGAGTTGTCTATCTCAAATAACAGTATCCTTTTATAAAACCTGAAGATCCAGTCAAATATCCTCTGGTTTGGTAGTCCAAAAATCAGGGTATTTTATTAACTCGTATAATTGGTCAGCGTCAGCAGGATGTATGGCCAATATAGGCATTCCAGACAATCCATCAGTGTTTTGATGTTGTGCCCCAGGACAATGTACCACAGTGAAGTCATATCCTTACAAGTGCAGGACCCAACACGCTAGTTGACCTTCAGGCTCTTTTAGTTGTTGTAGCCATTTAAGGGATGAATTATCAGTGACTACAGTAAAGCAGGTCCCATAGATATAGTGTCAAAAATGCTTCACAGCATGTAGGACTGCCAAGAATTCCTTTTTGGTGATGCTATAGTTTCTTTCATGCTTATTGAGGACTTGGGAAGAATAGGCCACAGGTCAATCTACACCCTCATCATTGAGCTGGGCTAAGATGGCACCTACAGCTACTCTACTGGCGTTGGTGTATAGGATGAACTCCCTATCATAATTGGGGTAGACTAGGATGAGAGCCTCTTTGAGCTTGGCCTTCAAAGCCTTAAAGGATTGTTGCTGACTGTCAGTCCATTCAAAGGGTACATTGCAAAGGAGTTGGATAAGAGGCTCACTCAGTTCAGAAAAGCCAAGGATGAATTGTTGATAATACTCCATCATGCCAAGAAATACTTGGACCTCACGGAGATTGGTGGGGGGCAGCATCTTGTTAATGCTTCCACCTTATTATTCATGGGGCAGATCCTAGTTTGGATGACCTCATGGCCTAAGAATTTGAACCGCTCCTTAAAGAAAGAACATTTGGAGGATTTGAGCTTTAGACCTGATTCTTGAATCTTGATAAAGACAGCTTTGAGGTGGTCCAAGTGGTCAGTAAAGATGGAGCTGAACACAATGATATCATCAAGGTATACAAGGACACAGGAGAGCTTCAGTTCTTGTAAAATAGAGTCCATGGCTTATTGGAACGTAGCCGGAGCATTACAAAGTTGTTGGGGGCATTTGAGTGGGCTTGTAGAGACCTTCTGAGGTGATGAGAGCAGCCTTTTCTTGATCTTCTGGGGATAAATCAACTTTCAAGTATCTTGATGCCAAATTTATAGCAGAGAAGAATTTTGAGCCTCCCAATTGTCTAAGGGCGTCATCAATCTGGGGCAAAGGGTATGAGTCCTTCTTTGTGAGAGAGTTTAGGCGGTGATAATTCATCACAATACGGTGAACTCCATTCTTCTTCTTCAATATGAGCAAAGGGGAGGCCCATGGGCTTTGGGAAGGAGCAAGTAGCCCAGCGTCTAATAGTTGTTTGAGCTCCTTAGATACCTGAGTGTCCTCTACTCAACTGCGGCAATAAGGCTTTGCATAGAAAGGTGATGCATCACCTGTATCAATCTGGTGAATGACCCCTTTGGCTAGACCATAGTCTGTAGGTCTGGAGGAAAAAATATTGCTGAATTAGTTGAGCAGGTCTAGCACATCTTTTTGTTGAATGGGGATAACTGTGGTAAATCAGCAGCAGTGAATAGTGAGAGGACTTGGGGGTTTTCCTCTGATAGATTAAAGTCACCGAAGGTTTCAAAGGGGTAGAGGGATGCCACTTGCTCTGCTCCTAGTATACGTACATACCCCACAACTTGTCCCCTAGAAAATTGCATGGTTAAAGCAGTCAGGTTGGTTAGCAGCAGTTGTACAGGCTCTTTATGTGTCCAATCCAAAATTCCAGGGCATAATTGAGGTTCCTTGCGGCTTAGAGACTCAGGAGAGTGCAGCTCTAGGAATAGTTTCTTGGGTAGCTCATAAGATATCTGGGAGTCAATGATTACTTGGGAGCCTGGGGGATGGTAACAGCCGCAGGAGCAAGCAGAGGCACACCTTCCTCCGCTGGGCAGGAAGGAGGAGGGGAACACATGTTGGACAAGTGAGTTCTGTACTTGAGCAAAAAGGTACCTGTGGGGTACTCAAGCAAACAAGTTTTCAGAAGTTTGCCAGGGAGACACAGAGGTTCCTCAAAGATTAAGAGAACTGCATATCCTAGAGAGATAGATACCCATCTCAAAGATTTACAATCACATTGTATTCTTGGAGAAACTGAGTTCCATCAAGAAGATCATAGCTCTTATTTTCTAGAACAACAGCAGGGGAAGCAATGAGAAGTTTTCCAAATCTCATGGGCAGGGCAGAGTAGGCACCAATAGCTTGTGTCTGAGCTATACCAGCAGTACCATATGATTAAGTATAATTGATATTGGGAGCCAGTTTAAGTTTCTTCATTAATTTGGAAGATACAACTTTGACTGGGGAACCTGTGTCTAGAATTGCCTTGATTTTAACCTTTTGGATTGACACTTCTACACAGGTAGTATCCTTCCCAAAGGGAGGTAAAACAGCCAGAATGTCTTGTGCTGCTTCCATCTCTTTCTCCCACTTTGCTAACATGCATCTTAAGGAAGGAATTTCCTTATACACAGTCTGCAACAGGAGAGATACAGTCACATTCTGGAAAAGAGCTTCTGCTAGCTCAGCAGCTTCTTTGGAGGAGTCTATTAGGACAGGGGGTCAATAGGCTTGCGCCAGGTAGGGGCAAGCCACCATGATCTTGGCTTCATCCAAATGTGATCAAGTTGTAGTCATGGTTTTCCCAGAGCAGAGTTTGTAGGGGGCTGACACAGTTTCTGGGACAGCCAAAACAGAGTAGCCATAACTATATGACTCATTGTAATCAGAATCTTCAGGCTCAGCATTGCTTGACAGATCATGAAATAGGTAAAGGATATCTGGGCCAGACAAAGGGGGAGATTCCTCATCAGAAAGAGGATCAGGAGGAGACAGGGGAGATTGGTCAGCAGAGAGCGTCTCTACCTCTAAGCTGACCTCTCTTTTCCTGTCTGTTCCTTTGGGTTGCAACCCTCTACTCAAGGGTTGGTGCAGGTTCAAGAGTGGCGTCTAATTTTTCCACAGTTGTGACACCTGTGGAATTCCTGTTCATCAGTCCCCATATTGTGTCCTGGGTCCTAGCCAGGGACCAGCTTGGAGGAGTTGTCATTTCCTAGCTGTGGTAGGTGGCTTGCTAGAAGTTTATACTTAGCCTGCATGACTACAAACTCTTCCAGTACTTTTCCAATTACTAGGTGGGCATCCCCACCATGCACCTGTACTTCAGCTGGCGCTAATCCCTCTGTGGGATTGTACCAGTTCCTCAATAACCTTGTAAACTCATTTTCTATAAACTCCCTTCCCATATCTTTCATCTCAAGATGGCTGGTTAATCTCTCCCACTCCTCCTGAGAGGTATTACTAATGGCAAATCTTCTACAGATCTGACAATAGATATCTTCCTCCCCTTGACTAGGGTAAAAGATATTGGGTAGCTCACTCATAGAGCTTGTATCTGTATCTCAGAAATATGTATAGGGGTTTAAATGAGCTTTTATTCACTCTCAGAAGGAAGATCCCCTTAGAAACCTTCTAGTATATGGCCTGGGGGTCAAGGAAACAATATGGCTTTTCCAATACTTGGAGTCCTCCAACAATATCTTAGACTCCTTGTACTTGGTCTTGGACTCCTGCACCTTAGACTTGGTTTCTGCTCCTTAAACTTGGACTTCTGCGCCTTAGAATTAGACTCCTGTGTTGTGCTTAGGATCCAGCTCTTTATTTCAAGCTCCATCCCCTTAATCTTGGGCTTCAGCTCTCTGTATAGCTCTAGTGGCCTTGGTATTCCACTTGTACCAGTCCAACCAAGCTCCTGCTGGCAATCAACAGGCTTCCAAAAACCTTTTTTCAGAAACTTAAAATACCTGGAAAAGACTTTGTTAAAGACCTGGAAAGACCTTGTAACTTTCCAGCTAGCTTCCTTCTTATAGTGTCCTTTTCCCAACGGTTCCGCCTTTAAAATGGCTTTCTTCAAAAGCTTAAACCATTGCTGCTCACTTTTTTCTATAAGAACTTAAGCTTACATACTTACTTTCTCAAAAGCTTAAAGTATTAATTCACTATTTCCTTGCCTATACTTTAAGCTTTTGGCTTCTGGCCAATCATATTCATCAGGAAACCTTTCAGAACTCAATCAATGAATGCAGAGCGCAGAAATAGACCATTTCTGAAGTTTCACCGGGATCCAACTAAGAAATCAATTTCCATTGCTCAAACTGCTCAAATTGACAACTCTTTGTGCACTAAAGCGTAAACCAGTCCATTATTCTGGCACCATTCCACTCAATAAGCTTCCAATAAATCTACAGTTCAAACACTGTAACTTATTTCTTCTTTTCCTCTCTTTTTATATGATAATTATTTCCATCTTTATATCATATCTTTTGGCAGCATTAAATGATTCTTTTACTGCTTCTTTATTATAAACATCTACACTTCCAAGAGTCCAAAATAAGCATCCTGGCTCCTGTATCCTCAGCTCTGTTGTCTTTCTAGGTCATCTTCTAGCTCCATAGCTAGTCCTGCACTATCATCTTCTGGTCCTTCAACCAGTTCTTCAACCACATCTTACAGTTCTTCAACTTAATCAGCAATCAGTCCATCTCAGTCAAAAAACAGCCTATTCAGGCTCCAAACAGCTCATTCCAGTCTCCAAGTAGCCCACTTCATCCATCAGACCTACAGCTACTCCTGCATCCTGATCTTCTAATCCTCTGGCTGCTCTTGCACCATGATCAGCTATCCTGCATTATGATCTTTGGGCTCTTCAGCTCATCCTGCATCATGATCAGCTACTCCTGCATCATGATCTTCAAGTCCTTCAACTTATCTTCACTAGGAACCACCTTGGTTCCACCTGCAAAAAAGAACCATTTTTGGTTCCAAACTTCAATATGAACCAACAATCCCTCAACTAGTATTCACTGTGATCAAACAGTCCTTCTTACTAGTCTTCTCTGCTGATTCCGTGAACCACCTTGGTTCTTTATCTCAGTCCCCGTTACCAGAACCTGTAGACCCAGGAACGAGTCTACATTTAACTGATGTTTGACTGGGCCCTCACAAGTGGCATTCCACTTAGGCCATCCAATAATAGATCAATTAAGTCTATGCCGTTGTTTTTACTCACCCAGGTGATTAAGTCTGGGCTTTTAGTTGCAGAGTAATCAGCGCCACTTCCCAGAGGCCTGATCACATCAAGTTCTGCAGCTTGCTTCCCCAAGAAAACTGCCTTGATGACACCTCTGATCAAATCCATGCCCTCTAATGCTCACTTTGGGTTCCCCCAAAGCTCCCATGGGGACATAAACAAGGACACCCTACCAGTCTGTTAGGTAGGATGCTTGCTCACAGACCTCCTGTAAGCGTATCAGGGTACATAGAGCCCTCAGAGCTCTTCCCCTCCCTGGCAGCCTGCGCTACCCGCAGGGGTCAAAACCTTCTCCACCTTAAACAGAACAAGTTCTCTGCTAGCTATCTCATTATTCACCCTTTTGCAGCCACAGTTCCCTGCTAGGTGAAGGACTCTATCCCACAGCAGCCAATATCTTCTGCTGAGTGGAGGCAACATCTGCCTCTAGTAGTCTTTACACCTACTAGCTAGACCTTACCATCCCTAGTAGCCATCATTCCCTACTAGGCCTCTACTTTCAACAAACAACCAAACTTATACTTGTCCAACATTAGACCCACCTTCAAATCACCAAAAATGTGGACTGTCACAAGTTGTGACACCCTTGCCTCTTAGGCTGTCCACTTGAGCCAAGAGTCATGATATTTGAGGTATGTGAGGTAGTTCTAGTGTTACTAGCCTTATTTTCACAAACCACACTCCCTCCATGGGTCAGGTGCATGTCTTTCAGGAGAGTTTTGATACTCTTCATGGAGGTAAGAGATGCCCTGTGAGCCTTAAAGTACAGACATAAGAGTTGATTAACCTTCAATGCATTGGAACAAGCTGTGTATGCTTCCCAGGGGTCAACAAACAACTGGAAATTAGTTGTTGTCCTTTGATATAAAAGCGGTCAGCAAACTCAGCTAGGGTCTCCTTAGGTTTGAACACAATATGCATGAAGGCATCTTTATTGACCTCCAAGCTAAGATCCCCACCTAATTCTTCAATAATAATGTGTTCCATATCCTCCCAAGTGACATTAGATGAAAGTTCAGGGACTACAACTTCTTGGCAAGTGGGATGTAGGCAAGTGAGGATAAGTTCCTTCTTAAGTTCATTGGTAGCCCTACACATTGCAGTCTTGTAGATTGTTAAGAAGGCAGCAATGGTGGAGGTCTTAGGATCAAAGATTTGCTTGAAAGAGGGCTTGTAATTGTTTTTAATGGATAACAAGGTGGATTGGCTATTTTCACCTGGGTTGAGGACATTAATATGAGGATTTCCTTCAAACTTGGATTCTGCGGCAGGCTGTCTAGCCCATAATAATTGAAGGCTCCCCTCCAAGGTGTCAAGAGTATAGCTGTTTTTCCCGCTGACATCCCTAGCGGTAGTAGCAACAGTTCCAATTCATCAATTTGCATCTGTTGTACTGCCAAGGTGCCTGCCAATCCATTGATGTGGGAGGTCAAAGTGGTAGCCTGCAACGCCAAAGGAGTGACACATTTATCCATTGCTTCAGTCAAGCAAGTAAGGTTCTGCACCTCCCTTTCCATGACATCCTGTCTGTTGGCAACATTGTTTGTAACTGCTGCCAAGTGGTCCAAAGCAAGGGCGCAATTGAAACAGGGTTACCATTCCAATCCAGGACAGCATCTGTGGTTGGTTTTGGCAGGAACCTCAGTGACTTCAGGATCTCCCTCACCCTCAGATTCAGAGGATGACTTGTCTGAGAGGCATTGACACAAATAATTGACCTCCCCACGCAGTGTAGCTAGCTGATCTGTCAAGGAAGCAATGTGGGGTTGGGCATAGGTACCACTTGCGGGAGAACTGGAACAGATGCTTGGCGTCAAGTGGTGGCCTTGAGGTCAGCTATGACTTCCCAAACCTTAGCCTTAAAAACAGAGGAAACTTCTACCAAGGGAGTAGGAGGAGCCACTTCAATTGAGGCTACTCTATCATCAACATAGTTTTGAACCTGACTCAGAGTGTTGCCTAGAGCGGCCTTATCTAAACCATATTTTAGGTGCAGATGTTGGCCCCAATTGTCAACATGGGCTCCAACTAACTCAAGTTGGGAGTTGATATGTTCTCAATATTGGTTGAGCTTGTTAACCAGGGTCTCAAAATCTTGTCAATATTTCAAGAGAGTTGCTTCACTCTGTCCTTGCCGCATAGCTTGATGGTCATCTAGTTCACCTATTTAATCCCTGATGTACCCAGAAAGCAAGGAGTGAAGAAAGTTCAGAGATGAGGTCAGGTATTTCTGCAAAGCCAGTAAGTTGCGCTGGTTGTCTGAGATACAGGCAAAGAGGCTATGTGTCCACTCCTGGTAGGTCATGTTTTGTGCATGGTTATTAGAGACAGCAGTAGCCACAGCAGTCAGGAGTTGATTCTGATATCCTAGTGCCAACTGGTGATAGACTAGAGCGGGCTGAATGAATTGGCTGACCATCACGCCAATAGTTTCTATTGACCTTATCAACTCAGGGGGAGGCCAAAATCCAGGAGGAAATAATACAGATCTTCTGAAGCGTAGCCAGGGCAAATGCCAGGAATAGTGTGCATTGCTGTGGTGCCCATGTGGTGGAGGGAACACACAGCATTGCGGGCTTTCTTGCAATTAAGAGAGAAAGCAGGAAGGGGGCCCATGCAGGCCCAGTAGATAACACTATTACCATTGGTGTAGAGGGAGAATTGTTAATATCCTCTTCAAGCAGAGGACTAGAGGCTTTGGGTGGTTTTGTACTTCAGAGAAAAAGGAGAAGGACCAGAGAAGGCGCGGGGGAACAGAGTAAGCAAGGGGCTTGCAGACCCTTAGTGAGCACCATTTTATTGTGTTTGGCTCCTGGGGACAACATCCAGAAGGACACAGCAGGAAATTTTTATAACAAAAGATTTGAGGTTTGAAGCTAGCCTTCAGGGTAAAATTAAGGGAACATACCTTAATTTCCTGGAATACAATATGAGGAATTCCTTTTGGCAAAGGGAAAGGAAAAAGCTTGAATAATATTAAAGCCAACACAAATGTGGATAAACTTGTCTTTATTAGGAGAAAAGATTCTATTTAAATAGTAAACAAGGGTCAATGATCACTCATTAGGTAGACATAGTGGTTGAGGGGGTCACATTGGGATGAGGTCATACCAGGATCAGAAAAGGGCAGTGTGGGGTTCCTGTCCACCAGTCCCCAAAGTGTGTCCTGGGTCATAGCCAGGGACCGGCTTGGAGGAGTTGTTGTTCCCCAGCAGTAGTGGGTGGTTGGCCAGAAGCTTGTACTTGGCCTGCATAAGTTCAAACTCTCCCAGCACCTTCCCAATGACTAGGCGAGCATCCCCATTATACACCTGTACTTCAGCAGGCGCTAGCCCCTCTGTAGGCCTGTACCAGTCCTGTAATAACCTGGTAAATTCATTTCCTATAAACTCTCTTCCTCTATCTGTCATCTCAAGACGCCTAGTCACTTTTTCCCACTCCTTCTGGGCGTACTTACTAGAGGCAAACCTTCTACAACCTTGAAAATAAGTATCCTCCTCCCCTTGGCTAGGGTAAACAATATGGGGGAGCTCACTCATAGGGTTTTTATTCTTATCACAGGAAAATTTGGGCAGGGGTCTTAATAGGCTTTTATTCACGGTCAGAAGGAAGATCACCTTAGAAACCTTCTGATATAACGCCTGGTTAGGGAAACAATATGAGTTTGCCAATACTTGGAGTCCTTCAACAATCTTCTAGACTTCTATGTACTTGGTCTTGGGCTCCTACACCTTTGTCTTGGGTTCCTGTGGTCTGTTTCAGCTCAGGCTTCTTATACTTAGCCTTGGCTGCTGTACTTAGGATTTTGCATCTTTATCTTGGTCTTCAGCTCCTTCTTTAGTCCTAGTGGCCTTTGTAATCCACTTAATCCAGTCCCTGTTAAGCCTCAGATAGCTCCCTCTTTTATAGCTTCTTGTTTCAGTCCAAAATCTCTCTCAGAACTCTTCTTTTCTAAAGCTTAAACTATCCAGTTTCTTTCTCTCTACAATGTATTTAACTCAATAACTTACTCCAGCCAATGAAAGCCCCAAATTTTCTGCTTCTGCTCCTCATTCTTTAGGCTTTAACTTTTAAGTTAAAGCCCTCAAAACACTAATCAAATAAACCTTGGCTTGCAGTCAATCATACGCCTCAATTCAACTGTTTTGCAAAATAGTTTACCCAAATGACTCACTCTTGACTATGGTTCAAACTTGAAGCTGTCTTGCTCCAAGTAAACAACTGCTCTGTGTTTCAAACAGTTTCACTGTGATTCCTGTCATATTTCTCCGAAAATCTCAAGCGTTTATGCCTATGTTTCACATAAGAGATTTTGAACCCTCAATTCTTCAACATTTCATAGTTTTGCTGTATTTTTTTCACTGTTTTGCAGGCAACTGTGGTAAGTTTAACTCCCTTAAAATCAACACCCTGGTGATTGACTCCCTTAAAATTGACTCCCTTGAAATTGACACTATAGTAAAGTGAGAATTCAGCTTTTGCCCTGATCAACAACTGGAAATTGACACTTTTTTAATTAATGGATCTTGATGTACTGAAAACTTTCAATATAAAGAATTAAGCTATACAGCTATGGTATACTAGAGTAACTCTAGCAAGCTCAAAAAATGCAATAAAAACAGTACCTTAGTTAATAGAAATAAGGAGAAATAAGCAATTATTTTTCATTTTACTATGTAATTTATACTCTTTATTATAAAAATATTTTTTATTACCATAAAAAATTAAAATTTCAATGAGACAAAAATAAACAAAAACACAACAAATAAAGTTATGCAAAATATAAAGAAATATTAATCTTTATTTGATATAGTTCATATAAGCACAACTGTGAATATCATATGTTTTATTTGGAAATTAACAAAAATTAAGATATTTCACTTACTTCCAACTATAAATATTCATCTCAAACTTACCATGTATACATAGAACAATTACTGCTATCTAATTAAGTTAAAAAACTTAAAATTAAAACTAAAAACTAAATGATCAAAGCTAATACATAAAAATTAAAGTTAAAAAGTTAAAAGTTAAAAGTAAAAATCATATAATTAAGCAAGCAAGTTTATTCCTTGTCATTCTTTCCCTGTTTCATCTTGGCCCCTTCCAGGAGGGCAGTGGCAATAAGCTAAAGCTGCTGCTTAAGCTCAGAGGCCTTGTATTTGTGCTTGGCTGCACCCTGGATGGCCTTGGTGAAGAGGGTACAGCGGGTTGTTGGCTTGGTGGGGGGGACGCAGTTAGAGAGATCACACAGCTTGGAGATGGTTTTCTCCTGCTTGTGCTGCAAGAGGAAAAAGAACTTATTGAATTTTGGGTGGAGCCCAAAGTTGGCCTTGAGTTGTTTGTGGTAAGCCTCTAGCACTGAGGTGGTCTTGAGCTCACCATTCACTGCCGCCTGGTACACATTCCAGCTGGCCTTGGCACAGGCCTTGCCTCGCCTCTGCGTGACAACCTTCCCAATCCACTGGGGCTCAAATTACTCAAGAAAAGGCTTGAAATCCAGGTGCTTCACTATGTAGGGATCCTTTGAGAGCACCTTGAACCCCATTGCAGTGTGCTCTGGCTTTAAAAAAGCCAAGGCACTAAATTGTGCCAGCACAAATCTGCAGGTGTCCAAAGTATCCCTCCGGCTCAACCTACTAAGCTCTGTGTGGGCCTGCACGTTACAAGCAACTGCTTGGCAGTAGTAGAAGTGGCACCCCTGCACCTCCCTTCTAAAAAGCTGCTCAAATGCATTGAACTGAGCAGGCTCAAAGTCCATAATGCATACGCAAGGCCCAAGAGGTCTTAGCCTCGCCTTTTCCTCCGAGTCCAGGGTGGCCTGGTCCTTGTCAGAGGCAGGTGGGTTGGCGCGGGTGTGGGGGGAGTCTTCTTGGATTCATCATCATTGGCAGGAGGAAGGAGGGCAATTGCTTGGTGGAGGATTGAGAACACGCGGGTATAGATGGCCTCAGTGGCCCCAGGAAGAAGGAAGAACACAAGTGGAATCACCTGGATGTCAATCTGGGCATGAGCCATCCAGAGCTGCTTGAACATCTGGGGGCAAGTGGCAAAGGTACCATCAACTAGCCAGGTTGACGCCCTTTTCAACTCTATCAGGTTCTACTGAGTTGAGTAGCATATTATACGGTCCTTGGCTGCAGGCCCATCATCATGAAGCAGGAAGCACTCCCCACTAGGAAGCTGCTTAAGCTCATGAGTGAGCGTGAGCTCAGAGAGGACATCAGAAGCCTTGGGGGAGGGGGATTTGCAGCAATACGCTTATTGCTGATGAATTTGACCAACTTCTCCTGTGTTGATACCAACTTGAGATTGTTGGGTTTGAGATTTTGGAGGGCCTTGATGGCCAGATCTGATGCGCAAAGATGAGAGGATGTGGGTATTACTTGCACAAGGTACCACTTTAACATCCGAGTGATTAGATAATTGGGGGGCTCACAAGTGTGCTCCCTCTTCTCCAACATTACTTGCTCCCAGCCCTTGGTGTTTAACTGGGCCCTGAAAGTCTTATCCTTGCAGACAAAGTGCTTGCTTTTGGTCTGCTGCTTTTGGTTGTTGCAATTAAAGATATAATTGTCAGCAACGTAACCAGGGCCACCCTTTACGGACATGATCAGAAAGTACCAGGGGAAGCGCTTGGGAAATTTAAACTCTCTGTCCACGTTGCAAATGTTGTGGATGGCCAGTGGATCCCAAGCCACATGACCAGAAGCTTTAAACTTCTTGGAGTAATCCTCCAGCTCATCTTGGGGGTCAGATGAAGAAGGAGGGGAAGAGCCATTGAGAGGGGGAGGGGAAGGATTCTTTGAGGCCTGCTTGGATGCCTCTTTTTTCTTACCAGAAGAAGAGATGGGCTCCTTGGCAGCCTTTGTCTTCTTGGTCAAGCGCTCCTTGGTAGGCTTGGAGTTGGCCTCTGAGTGATAAAATGAGTGGTCAGTAAGATCACCATCAGATTTATTGGGGGAGGATTTTTGGGGGAAAGGTAAAGGGGATGTAGAAGATGAGGGTGGAGGGGGGAGGAGATGGGGTTGGAGACTTTGCCTTTGCAGGCTTCTTGGCACGCTTGGGGGTGGAGGCAGTTTCTTTGGAGCCTTTGGAGGCTTGGCGCTTAGGCTGCTGGCTGTTCTTGATTGATTTTGTCTAAAGAAAAGTTTAGCATTGTAAATAAAATGATTGAGAAGATATTGCAAACACAAAGAGGTAAAGCAAAGCAAAAGTTGAATGAAAAGTGTGCAAATAAAGGTTTATTTATAAAAAAACAAAAAAGTAAATAGAAGCAAAATAGAAACTCAAAGTGTAGATATAAAGGTTAAAACATAGAAAATAAGTGAATTTATGATAAATCATCAAAGATGTTAGGTTCAGCATAACATCTTAGTGTTAAATCAATGTAAAAGTTTAATTGAAAATCAAAACAAATATATGAAAATTATATGGAGAGCAGCAGAAAAAGTAGTAGATTATAATAGTAAAAAAATTATTATGTGGAATTTTTTTATTGAGAGTTGAAAATTCAAAACATAGTAAAGTGTCAAGTTTGGCACTGTCAAACAGCCAGAAAAAGCTGAATTCTCACTGTTGAGTATGCCAGAGTCGAGCAGAAACATCAAAATTACTATGTTTTTTACATATAAAACTTGCTTAAATTTAAACCAGGTTTGAAAGTTAACCCAAAAGCAAGGCTGTTTTGCATGCTCAAAAATAAAAAAATACAACATAAGTTAAAAAAGTAAATGAACAGGAATGTGTTTATTAGTGATTAGGGTATGCTGTGAGGAGCTGGGAGTGAATTATTTACCATTGGATGTGTTAAAACGTTAAGAAGCTCTCTGTACTAATCCCCAAGTTAAAGTGTCAAGTGGGTGAGTGTCAAGTGGCGCTCATAGTGTGTCACATATTAATTTAGCCTTAATTCTGAGCCTTTGATTAGTTAAATCCAAAACCAATCAGGTGTCAAGTGGATAGAGTCAAACAAAGAAAGTGTCAACTTTCAGTTTTTTATAAATTACATATGAAATCTCTTAATAAATTGGGCTTAATTTATGTGACACCACTTAATCCAAAAACCCGGAAATGACATAAAGTAAAACAGGTGGGGTATTTGATTAATATCTGTACTACTAAATCCAGTATAGTGGTGCTTGGGAGCCTAATCAACAACTATGGACACTAATAATAAAAATATAATAGTAAATAACAATTTTTATATAAGCGCATAAGTATTTTATTAATAAAATTAAAATTTGGCTTAAAAAGTGTTGAACTGGTCACTTTTGGGTTTAGAGTGTCAAACACAGGTTTTTTCATTTCTATTAGTAAATTTACTTATAAATTGCCCCTTAAATTGGTATTTTAGCTAACCAAATTATTAAACAGAGTCAAGTTTGAATAAATTTAACCTTGGTTTTTGGTTTCAAACCCCTAAATTACTAGTAAAAATTAGCTTAAAATTGGTTAAGCCAAAAATTCTAATAGATTTGCATATGCGGCACTTGACTCCCTGGTACTTGACAAAGTTTTGAGTACCAGGGAGTTGAGTTTAAGGGAGTCAAACTTACCACAGTTGCCAGTTTGCGCCTTTGAACTTGTCTGTTGCTTGCCTTTCAACTCTCCTAGTTGTTCTTGGCAAAATTTGCATATTTGCCTCACGTTTCTCTGTCCTCTTTCTGTCCTCTTTCTGGCTCCTTTCCATTCAATCAACCCTAATAAATTCACAGTTTAGTTGTTGTAAATAATTCCTTTCTCTCTCTTTTTCTTTTATATGATATTTAATTCTTTTATATCATATCTTTGGCAGCTTAAAATCCCTATTTAACTGCTTCTTTCATTAATATTTCCTCTTTTAAGACACCAAAATCAGCATTCCATCCTTTATATCCAGTTTGGCTAGTTCTTCCAAGACATCTTCTAGCTCTATAGCTAGTCCTGCACTATCATCTTCTGGTTCTTCAACCATATCTTCTGGCTCTTCAGCTTAACCAGCAATCAGTCCATCTTAGCCTACAAACAGCTCTGTTTGGTCCACCAACAGCTTATCTTCACTAGGAACCACCTTGGTTCTACCTGCACAATGAACCCTTTTTGGTTTTAAACTTCAACATGAACCAACAGTCCCTCAACTAGTCTTCACTATGATCATACAGTCCTTCTTACTAGTCTTCTCTGACAATCCCATCCTATGAACTACCTTGGTTCTTTATCTCAGTCCCTGTTATCAGAACCTGTAGATCCGGGCATGAGTCTACATTGAACTGGCGTTTGACTGGGCTCTTGCAAGTGGCAATCCACTTAGACCATCCAACCATATATCAATTTAGTCTATGCCGTTGTTTTTAATCACCCAGGTGATTAATTCTGGGCTTTCAATTGCAAAGTAATCAGCTTTACTTCCCAGAGGCCTGATCACACTAATTTCTACAGCTGCTTCCCTGCACAACCGCCTTGATGACACCCCTGAGCATATTTATGCCCTCCAATGCTCACTTTTGGGTTCTCCCCAAAGCTTCCATAGGGACATAAATGAGGACACCCTACCAGTCTGTTAGGTAGATGCTTGCTCACAGACCTCCTGTAAGTATATCTGGGTACATATAGCTCTCAAAGCTCCTCCCCTCCCTGGAAGCCTGTGTTACCCGCCAGGGGTCCAAAAACTTGCAGCCCTGATAGTCAAGTTACCTACCATGCTGGCATACACTTCTACCCTGGCAGCCCGTGTTAGCCGCCAGGGTCTAAACATCTTCCAGTCTGAGTATCACACACTACCTATCAGGCTGGAACACTCCCCACCCCAAGCAACTAAAGTTCCCTGCTGAGCTATCTCATTGCTCACCCCTAGCAGCCACAGTTCCCTGCTGGGTGAGGACCTCTAGCCCACAGCAGCCAATATCTTCTGCTGGGTTAGACAACATCTGCCCCTAGTATTCTTTACACCTACTAGCTAGGCCTTACCTTCCCTAGTAGCCATCATTCCCTACTAGGCCTCTACCTGCCACAAACCAACAACACATAGACCATCTTTGGCATAGCATCTTTATTTGAAGCCAAATCAACCCTTGCCTGCAAACCCGTTTACATTTGGATCATCACAGGAAAGTATGGTATTCTGGAATGGGTGGATATGGAACAGACCCATTTACAGAGGGTAAGTAAATCCCAAAATCAAAAGAAAAACCAGCCAAATCTTTGCAAATATCACTATTTGAAGGCCATATAAAAATAGCATTAATGGCACAATTCACAACACACCCACTCAAACTATCACCAACCTAGTTTAACGTACTTTCAGGAACCCATTCACTGGAAAACATACACCTGATGTAGTGTATGATTGCTGACAGATTTAGATCAAGGATCCTACAGGAATTGAAACCATTCACATATAAAAGATCTACCCAAGGAGACAGTATCTACCCAAGAGTGGGTTGAAGTAACCCAGGAAGAAGTATGTACCCAAGTAGATTAACAGGAAATCCAATGCTAAGGAATTGAAGACAGTGGGAACTTCAGGCTTGGGATGCACCTGATAGGATTTGGTTTTCTCACAAATGGGGGGTTTCTGAAAGCAGATAAGCAGTGTATCAATGAACTGATATTAGACAATGCCAGTTTCTTTTGACATAATGAGGGCTGGATAAACTAGAGTCTGCTTTAGTCCCTAATCAAACGCTGGTCAGGATGGGCTGCAATAGTAGGAGACAAACCAATCATTTATACCTAAGGGACAACCTGAGGAAGACTTGGGTAATCTCATGGTTTTTTGGTGAAAGATGTTAAAGCAACAACAAGTAGAAGTTTGATTGGGTTGGGAAAAGACTTTATTGACTGAATAACTAGATCATATGGAAATCAGGCCTTATATAGCATGTTATAACACTATAGTATGAGGAATTGGAGAGGTTTGGGGAAATTTGGGGCAGTTTGAAGGAGAATCTGGGCAAGGAGGAAATAATCACATCTGAGTAAACATCATAGGTATTTAAAAAACCTTGAAAATCCCCCCAACTGATCTCAAAACATATGGCTTTAATTAACCCAGCTGTTTCAAGTTAACAAAAGCTTGGAGGGATCTGCTGGGTATTTTGCAACCTCCAGAGCAGTTGGAAGCATGTTGGTGGTTACAGAAGAATAAAACCAGAGCCAGCCTGTTTATAATTGCTTTTTGTAACTGTTGATGCTTTAAAATGATTAATATTAAATATGATCAGTTGGTTTTATTGACCAAAAGCCTCCAAACCAGGTAACAAATGATCCAAACTTAATTCAATTATCTCGTTAATGTTTAGCTGACCTTCAGCCTCCTGATAAGACCCAAGTTTGATTCCCAGTATTGAAAGATTCAATTATCCAGAATTAAAGGGCTGATAAAAATAAGGTAATTTGGGACATCTACTACTAACTAACCCATTATCTTTAGGGTTTACAATTTTATTCCTAATACAGCTATGACCAGAAGCTGTGACAGAAATCACAGGATAATATGAAGCCATTTCTAAATGGTGGGGAATTACCACCCAAATCCACATAGAATTAATGATTAACCACCAACGTGGCTTGAGATATTGTTTTGTGATATTTCCAATTGAGATACTAGGATTAAGTAAAACAATTAATCCTAACCAAAGTAGCCCAAGATAAATGGCCTTTGAAAGCATCAGAGTATCTTCAGAATAAAATTCAGGACATTGAGATGCAACACAATGTTCAGTTTCAAAGACAGGGGAGACAACTCCAAGATTTGCAGACATGAAATTAACATTGGGAGGTGCCAACAACAAAGTTCCAACTGCAGGGCCCCATCTTCCAGTAATTATCTGGCTTAGAATCAGATTGTAGGGAATGTAGCGCAACAATCCAACTACAGGATGCATTTTAAAAATGTAAATTAGACCAAGAGATATATGATTTTTATTGAGTAAATTTTTGGGAGGACTCAACTCTTAGAGTTGAAACAGTGTGTCAAGATTTTGGGGCCTTGAGGTATTGTTTGTATTAGAGGACATTGGGTTATATATGTTGATAGGAGACTGTATGGCAACAGTCTGTAGCTACCAATTGGGTCTTGGGATATGGCTACGGCTTGGCAGAGTCCTAAGGCCGTAGGAGAAGAAACACGGTTCTGCAGATAGATGGCGGCGCGCTCTATCTGGATACAACTGACTACTAGGCATTGGCTAGTAGTGATACTATACTTAGAGATCTTCAATCTCTAAGCCAAGGGTGATATTTTTTCTGCTCAATCTCTAATCAGGAGAGCTCCTTATATAGGGTGGATAAGCCCTCTTGCCATATAGATATCTGACACATCTAACTCTTGCTAGCCAGTCTATCTGTTCCCCAGACTGCTAGCTTCAGCCCCCAGAGTTAGGCAGCCATACCAGTCAGGCATGGGACTACACTTAATTACTGGGCCTTAGCTTACTTCACCAGCGTGTTGGCAGCATCTTGTTTCCAGTTTATGCATGTGCAAGTTTAGTTCCCTGTCTTTGGGTTTTTGCATCATGCATTATTCACTTAAACAACCTTCTATATCAATCATAGGCTTCAAATCATCTGCAGGTGCAACTGTTTAGGCATAATCATCTTCCAGTAGGTTTCTGAATACTTTGTCTTATTGGCTGCTAAGCGTTTTGTGATTGTGGACCCGGTCTAATCCAATAGGCGGCCTAGTCTTGAATCAGGATCAATCCTCAGAGTAATCATCAGTCCATCAATTGGCCAAAACTAAGGGATGGGATAAGTTGATGCTTTTTACAATCAATCCAGTTAAATGGCAATTGACTGTCTAACCAGTCAACAAAGGGGAATAATGTTCAAGTTTATTACATTATTCCGGAGGCTTGACAGTGAAAATTATTCAATATATATCAAAAATTGACTAAGTAATACCACCTGGATCCTGGGCTCTTATTCCTTCCTCATTATCAAGTGAGTATCTGGTCCAGGTTGCAAAGAACCCTTGGGTGACCAATTTCTGACAACCATGCTGATAACTAAGATCATATCAGGTGATCCACAAATTACGTCAATTTATCAACATCAGCTTACAGGGGGGATTGGAGTTGAACGGCAAACTGGAGCAGCTGTAATCCATTTGCAATCAACTCTTTGATTCAAGTCTGTTAAATCAGTCAGCTTTGTTAAAGGTTTCCTGGCTTTCCGAGCTTTCCTACTTGGCTGAATAATCCCCAGCATTATGGAGCTTACCGTGACATTACCCTCTGCTTTATCCTGGGGCACAATACCACCATCCAGAAGATGAGATAAGGAAAAGTTTTTTTGGGCAGGGGGAAGTTTCATTGCAGCCAAGGTAAGCTCAAGGTGACCAATGGCAGTTGGGTGACAATTGTAGAACTCTTGGATAAGAACTGGGGAATTGGAGCAATCATAGTGGGGAATCCATGAGTTTTCAGAATCAGGATAACCCTTCCATGACACCAAATATTCTAGATAGTGTTAATTCTTACAGGAGGCCAGAATAAAATTTATCTCATACTCAAGTTCTCCTTCTACAAGAATGGGTTGGGAAGAAGGAATCTCAGTACCCTTAAAAGGAGTAAGTAAGCATTTGTGGAAGGTGTGGAAAATCTTAAAAGCCAGAGGTAAATCTAGTCAATATGTGGAGGGGCCAATTTGACGCTCAACTTTGAAGGGACCAACTTGCTTGGGACCTAATTTGCGCCAAGGAACCTTCAGTTTCATATTGCAAACATCCACCATGACCAGATCTCCTGGTTGGTAGGTTGGACCTTCCTGGCGCTTGCAATCTGCGTATTTGTGACTGTACGGCAGTCATTGTTAAGTATTTAGCCAAATAAATACTCTGAAATATAAAGTTGCTCTTTTTTGCTGTTTGTTTTATGTAGAAAGGTTTGGCTGGAATTCTTTAAATAAAGATTCCTGAAAACTTAGTATATATTCAATAAAAGAACAGAAGGCAAGATTGGCTAAATCAATCTTGGAGACTAGGTGTCTCAAAAACAATTTAATTAACAGGGAAAATTAATTAAAAAATACATGGGAATATAATTACTGAGGATTTAATTATATTGGGAAAATTGCCTTGACTTTGTCAAGAAGTTTGGTTAAGGTTAATCAAAAGTAAACTCCAAAATTGTGGGTTAAAAGTGCCGTTTTGGCAAATTCATTAGGTTAGAAGCGCCGCCTAATTGATTTGAGAAGCACAAAGGCGCCGCCCTGTTGCAACTGAACCAATGAGGATTCAGTACTTGGAATTGGGGAAGACAACAGTCCAATAGGAAAGGACAGAGTAATAAGAATAAGGTGTCATTTATTGTAGAATATTGTGATTAATATACTATATGGGGAAACCACAAGGCCACAAGGGGGTGGCATAGTGGGGAGTTCCATGTAGGGCTTGGAGCCAAGGAATAACTTGTGCGGGGATTAGCAGGTCAAATTGGCAACGCTCCTAATTAGGATGAAGTTCCCACCATTTGACATTGCCACCAGAATCATTCATAACATTAGATACGTCAAGGGGCAACTCATCAAGCGCCCCCTGTGTATTGTAAGATACATTGGCAGGCGAGGTTTGAACCTCGGTTGCAACACCCCCCTTGCCCCCTGCTTGTTGTCAGAAACCAGGACTGGAGTCTGTGGAAGGTCTGGGAAGGTCCGCACAAACAACCTTTGTGTGGGGATGGCACGACAGGGGCGCAAGCAATTGTGGTGAAGCTTCTTAGTGTTTCCCTGGGCATCCTCAAGTTGGTAGGTATGGTTGTCATAGACGACAGCTACCTTGAAGGGCCCTAGGTGGTTGGGTTCTAGTTTGGCATAATTGGGATTGAGGGTGTAGACAGGGTCACCTACGGCGTATCTAGCTTTGAGGTGTTTTGTCCCCCCTGCAATCTGCTTGTGTTTGATCTCCCAGGCTTTGGCGCGCCATTGGTCCAGGGAGGGAGTTGGTACTAAGGGGGGTTTGTCGAGGACCTTGGACCGTAGTTTCCCCTGTTCAACCCCTGTCAGACTGTCAGGTGTTCCAAAGGCCAGGGTGTTAGGGCTGAACCCAGTGCCCCTGTTGATTCTTGCTTGCAGGATCAGTAGGGCGGTGGGAAGATGTTCAGTCCACACAGTATTGGGATGCTCCTGTGAGAGCTTGGCAATCAATTAAACCAGGGAGCCGTTTAACTGTTCCACGCACCCATTGGCTTGCGGATGATAGGAGGTTGTCACAATATGCTGGAGTGTGTTCCTGACACAGTATGCTTTCATGATTTGCCCCACAAGTTTGGGCCCACCATCTGTGATGAGCCGCTTGGGTTGTCCAAAGCGGGCTACAATCTCCTTGCCCATAAAGTGGGTAACAGTGGTGGCAGTGTGATTGGTTGTGGCCCAGGCCACTGGCCAACACGTGAAATAGTCAATAGTGGTGATAATATACTTCTTACCCAGTCTGTCTTTGGGGAGCGGTCCCACAATGTCAAGGGCCCACTGTTCAAAGGGTTCCATAGCCTTGATGGGTAGGACAGACTTGGGAGGTGCAGGTTTGTACGTATTCTTTTCACACAACATACACGTCTTGAGGAGGTCCAAGATGTCTTGACGCATGCGCGGCCACCAAACCTTTTGTTTCATAATCTTGAAGAGGTTACGCCCTCTGATGTGACCCAAGGTTTGGTGGTAGTGCAAGATGGTGTCCCCTTGTTGTGTAATGGGAATGTATGGCGTCTTCTCACCTGTCTCCACCCAGCGGCAGACATTTCCAGCATTGATAGTGAATTGGCTTTTGTTATCCTTCAGTTTGGAGATGGTGACCAAGTTAAGGCCCTTGTAGCAGGTTGCCTCAGGGCGCAGATAGAGCATGGGCTAGTTGGGGTCCAGACTGTTGTCTCCAGTGATGGACGCTACGTAGAGCCGTGAAAGAGCATTGGCTGTAATGAGCTCTTTCCCAGGCTTATATTTGATGCGTAATTAATAGGGGGACAGGCGTTCAACCCATCCTTCTTGGCAGCGTGTCAAATGGGACTGTGTGTTGAAGTATTGGAGGGACTTATGGTCCGTCAGAACGCGGGGTGGGAAGGTCGCACCTTCCAAGTAACAGTGCCACTTCTCAACGCAGTGTACAATGGCTGCCAGTTCCTTATCATGGATGGGATAACATTATTCCAAGTTGGTGAGCTTCCTGGATTTATATACTACAGGGAGGAAGACGCCATTGTCCGTTTCTACCCTTAGCACACCCCCTATGGCCCTGTCAGAGGCGTCAGTCTCAAGTTTGTACTGTTGGTTTTGGTTGGGGAACTGCAGTACTGGTGCCGTTGTGAGCCTTTGCTTCAACGTCTTAAAGGCTTGATCTCTGGCAGGGGTCTAATGGAAGCGTTGTCTGGTATTGAGGAGCTCAGTGAGAGGTGCAATTAGTTCCCTGCAATTGGGGATGAACTTGCGTATGTAGGCAACCATGCACAAGAATTTTTGCACCTGGCCCACATCAGTGGGGGGTGGCATGCTAGTGATTGCCTTGATTTTGGCAGGATCAGGCTTTATCCCTTGGGCAGAGATAGTGTGCCCAAGGAACAGCAACTCCAACTTGAGAAACTCACATTTGGAGGGTTTAGCTTTTAGCTGGTTTTCCCAAAGGGTGTTGAGGACAGCACGGAGGTTTTGAAGGTGCGTGGTCTGATCTTGACTAAAGACAATAATGTTGTCAAGGTACACCACCATGCACTTCCCAATCAGTTCCTCAAAGGCTTTGTTCATCAACATGGCAAAGGTGGAGGGAGTGTTGGTCATTCCAAAATTCATGACACAACACTCAAACAACCCGTAGCGTGTGCAGAAGGCAGTTTTTGCCTCATCCCCTGGTGCAATGCAGACCTGGTTGTACCCTGCAGTGAGATCAATCTTACTAAAGACCTTTGCACCGGCGAGTGTATCAAACAGGTTGTCAATCAGCAGCAGGGGGTATTTGTTTTTAACTGTCACCTCATTTAGGGCGCGGTAGTCTGTGACCAGGCAAAGAGACACATCCTTCTTAGCTACAAAGAAGACCACCTCCCCAGATGGAGAGAGCAAGGGGCAAATGAATCCCTTATCAAGCGCATCCAAAAGGTGCTGGCGGAGGGTTTCATCTTCCTTTGGTGTGAGACAGTATAATGTTTGTGCTTTAGGTAACAATCCTTGAAGTTATACAGCGTGCTGGATCTTCCAGAGTGGAGGTAACTGTTCAAGTGTTTCACTGAATATGTCTTTGTACTCCTCAAGGAGTGCAGCTAGCGCTGGTGGTGGTGGTGTTGACAAGAGAGGGACTGCAGATGGTTCTGCACAGATAAATTTGATGGAACATTGGTTAAAGTCTAGTTTCCCCCCTGAAGTTGTATGAGCCTGTTTCTGTCATTCTGACAAACACAGTGTCATGTAGTAGTTTGTTCATTTCCATGGGGTAAATCTGAAAACCCACCCCATTTCTATTGAAGGTGATGACAGAGGTATCCCAGTCAATATAAGGGTGGTTATGTCAGAGCCATTCAAGGCCAGCAATTACGTTGTGGCTGAGGCCTGCCATGATTGGTCCAGAGAGTTTGACCTGGATGTTCCCCATTCTTACGGAGAAGGGTACCGTCTCATGGGTGATGGCAATTCTGCGGGAATCAGCTACGCGCACTGCTTTGAATCTGCTGGGTACCTGGTCTAATTGTTGGGAGTCAGCAAATGCCTGATCTACCATGATGTGATCAGCCCCAGTGTCTACCAGTAGCTTGTGGGTTTTCCCACAGAAACAGAAGGGGTAGGACAAGTGTGTTACTTTATTTGCGGAATGAGAAGCTTACAACACGGGGTTGTTGCTATGGACCTGAAAGACGTCTAGGGTTTTGACCTTGTGAAGATTGTAGTCGCGGGAGTTCTTTGCGAGCAAGGGCTGAGAGGGCGGGTCAGTTGGGGTTGTAGGGCCTCTTGTTGTTACAACCCCCAGGCTTTTCCCTGGTCCTCAATTAGTGCTAGCTGGAGCTCCCCCCTTGAGGGGGCGTTTAGCTGCACCTTCTTGCTGTCAAGGTTGGCAACATCTCACTTCACTTTGGCCATTGCTAGGTGCAGGACGTGATTGGGGTGGAGTATTGTTGGTTCAGCGGAAGCCCATTGAAGCCTGGTTACTGGCCTCTACAATGGCTTTATAACAGTTGTCAATAGAGGTGCAGCAGCCTACGGGAACCCACTTGCAAATATGGGGTTTTAACCCATTGACAATGAGAGTGAGCAACATGGCATTCCATTGGTCACTGCTTTGGGGGTGGCAGCAAGGGCTTTTTGCCACGCGGCAAGATACTCAGGGACGGAACCAGTCTGCTTGATGGCTAGGAGGGGAGTCCCCAAGATAATGGGGGAGAAGGTTTTGCTATACCGGGACTTGGTGGCGTCTCAAAATGTTGCCCAGGTGACGTCAAATTCCTGGTTGGCCCAGTTGGTGAACCACACAGCGGCGGGCCCCGTAAGGCGGCCAGATGCGGTGGCAACCCACATGGACTCAGGAACCTGACAGATACAAAGGCGCGTTTTGGTGGACTGGAGCCAACTGACAATGCCAGCTCCTTTGACACCGCCAGTGAAGGACTCTAGTTGAAGGTTGAGCATATGTTGCAAAAGATCCAACTGTGGTAGTGTGACGCTAGTGTCACGCTGCCCAAGGCGGAGCCAATTGTATATGCTGGTAAGAACTAACTGGTCTTGATAAATGACATACCCTTCAGGAATGTCCCCCTTGGGGATTGGAAGGAACATCTCTTGTTGTGGAGTAGCCATGTGGTCCGTACTCTGTCCTTTCTTGGGGGAAATTTTGTTTTTGAAATAGGTCAGAACCTACTTCTGCTACCACTGTTGCAACTGAACCAATGAGGATTCAGTATTTGGAATTGGGGAAGACAACAGTCCAATAAGGAAGGACAGAATAATAAGAATAAGGTATTGTTTATTGTAGAATATTGTGATTAATATACTATATGGGGAAAGCCACAAGGCCACAAGGGGGTGGCATAGTGGGGAGTTCCATGTAGGGTTTGGAGCCAAGGAATAACTTGTGCGGGGATCAGCAGGTCAAATTGGCAATGCTCCTAATTAGGATGAAGTTCCTGCCATTTGACATTGCATTAGATTCATTCATAATGTTAGATACGTCAAGGGGCAACTCATCAAGCGCCCCCTGTGTATTGTAAGATATGTTGGCAGGCAAGGTTTGAACCTTGGTTGCAACAGCCCAGTAAATTTTTCAGGCACTGGGGCGCCGCCTGGGAAAATTGCTGGGCGCTGCAGTGGCGCCTGGTTCAAATTTCAAAGTGTTTTAATGGGTTTTAAGGCAAAAAAACCATTAAATGCAAAGATAACTAAATAAAGGCAATGGTTTCTAGGAATTCAGGTTTGATCAGCTGGTTCCCAGTTGGAACATTGATAGCTGAGTTTTGGAATCTGTATATTCCACAGGGTTTTGGTGCCGGTAGCTGAGGAAGCTCCATGCTGAATTAATACAATGAGATTAATGGTGTCAGGTTACTCCTTCTCATTGTAGGTCAATTCTCATAGGCTGATAATTAAAAGGGATCTTTTAGGTAAAGATTTAGGTTTGGATGACTCAAATGTCATAGACCATGTGATATGAATCATATGTTGATTCAGGAATCAGAGGGGTTTTCAGCCAAATATGCCCCAAATGGTATATAAGAAAAAACAGCTAAATTTTAATAAAGATATATTGTCAATTTTGACGCTTTTCCCTCAAACACTTTTTAATTATCATGTCTTCTTTACTATCATTTGAAAGATCAAAATTTGGAGCTCTTTGTGTAGAAACTGCTGCTGCTAGGAAGGAAGTTCCTACCAGTTCACTTGAGGAGGCTTGGGCAAGTTTGGAGGTCTCTAAGATAGCACCTGAGGAATCTTTGGTATAAGTGAAAGTGGCTTTTGAAGAGCTATATTCCGGCTATTTTGACAAAGAGGGAACCCCTGCATAAGGAAATTGAGTTTATGCATGGGACTCCTGGAACTTGCTGTTAGGGTTTGATGAAATTTTACAATAGGTGAAGGACAGAGCTAATCATGAAGTTGGGGCGTTAAAAAATAGGGAGGAAAAGAGTGTCAAAATTATGGCTTGTTAGCAAGATGACAATAAAGTGTTGTCTCACAAAATTGCCTCCCTGGAGGTAAAGCTCCTTGAATCTTTGTCACAGGAAGGTAACGTTAATAAGAGTCAAGGGCAAGATAACGGCAAGTTTGACTGGTTGGACCTGGATCCATCACAGTATTCCTTGTAATTTGTCACAGCAGCTGCAAGAGTAATCCAGAGCTCCTGATGAACTTGCTTCAATGCAGCAGCCTGATTAGTTGTAGCTTCTACATTGCTAACCAAACAAGGACCCATATTAGATGAAGGATTGTAGCCCACATTGGCATAGAATGGCAAGTCTTGAGTTGATGTATGTGGGGCGTTATTATATGTGAACTCTGCCATGGGTAAGTTAGCACACCAGTCATTGTGTTGCACATTAGTGTAGCAGCGCATGTAGACCTCCAAACTTTGGTTTACCCTCTCTGTTTGTCCATTGAATTAGGGGTGAAAAGCTGTGGAGCAGCATAATTTGATACCAAGTGTTGGGAATTTTGATCAAGTAATGATGCAAATTATGACAGAGCCCACAGATTAGGATTGCTACAACCAAATCCATAAATTAGTAGTACAAAATACAATGACACTAATTATGAAGGAGCTTGCGGATATGAATTGCAGCTACCAAATAACATAAATTGGTAGTATAAGCTACATGCAAAATGGATTAGCAGTAGTCTGCTGACCAAAGCCTAATACTAGTCAATGACAAGCGCCGCCGCGGCACTTAATAAATACACAAAGCGCTGCAATGCCGCTTAGCAATTGGATTAAGTGCCAAGGCACCAAACTACTTTTATGTCAGGCGCCGCCGCGCCAACTAAAAATTATTGCAGGCACCGCCTTACCTTTACATTGAGCGCCAAGGCGCTGGGTTTGATTCCCCATAATCTTGAATTCTCTTAATTGTCAAAAAATAAGCATTAAGCTGCAGTATGCTAATAAAGCAGGAAGTGATCCTGAAGTAACTAAATTATTTCACGCCAACAAGGATCACCTGTGCTGGGTGGAGATGAAGATATTCTATTGGTTGATGTGTAAGAAGCGCCAAATCTAGATTAATAATTACCCAAATTTGGGGTGTGTTAGAATGTCCTAGAAGACATTGCTACCAGCCCAGAGATTACCCTGGTAGAAAGTATAAGAAGAATTAGTCATTTACAATAAAATCATCTTTGAACCATCTTTATTTTATCCTTAATCTGGTTGACCTTTATCCTAATCCTTAATGTGCTTCTGCACAATCAGAATCCATTGTTGGGCAATAATCATGATTCCATTTAATCCTGGCTCTTCTGATACAGTACTACTCATATCCTCACATATGACTGTATTCTGGCAAATGTCCTGTGCCCTATAATCTCAAATAATTGTGGTGCTAAAATGCAAAAAGTGTGACACCAAGAATTCCAGTAAAAGCTTCCCAAAACTGAGCAATAAACTGGGGTCCACAATCACTTGCAATCTCCATTGGGATGCCATTTAGTGAAAAGATCCTATTCACAAACAACCTAGCTGTTTCCACCAAAGTAATTGTGGTTGAGCAAGGTACAAAGTGTGCCATTTTTTTGAAACAATCTACCATCATCATAATTGCATTAAACCCATTGGAATTGGGAAGTTCACTGATTAAATCCACCAACACAGAAGTCTAAGGTCCTGCAGCAGGATGCAGTGGAACCAGTAAACCAGTAGTCTTGTTCCGGCTTGCCTTGTACCAAACACATACCAGGCAGTCTCAAACAAAAGCTGCTACCTGCACTGTCAAACCTTTCCAGGAAAACTGACGGCAGATTAGTTCCACTGTTTTGTTTTTCCCTGGGTGGCCTGCTGTTAGACAGGTATGATGGGCCTCCCTTATTTTGTCCTAAATGGTTCCTTCAGGGACACACAAGCAACCTTAATGATATAAAACTGGACCTATCTTGTGATAGCCCTGTGGCTGACCAACCAGGCTTGCACATGCTAATTCCAATAGCCTATCATAACCTTTGGACAGAGGCTGCAAAAACTTAACTTTAAATATAAGTCTAGGTCTGCGCCCTTGGTTAATGACATAGTGGCCAGCAAAACAGGTGGTGGTAATAAAAAAGGAACCATAGCCTTTTCTGGAATCATATTGTGTGTGTTAAACTCAGCGTCCATATCAGCATCCAGGAGATGGGAAGGGTTTCTGCTCAGCGCATCTGCCAAGTGATTATCAGTACCCTTAATGAACTTGTAGCAAAACTTGTATCTTGTCAGATCACCATGCCACCTGGATTGAGTACCCTACAAAACCCTAGGTTGATGATAATACAGAAGAGCTTTATGGTTGGTCCTTATGACAAAAAGATGACACACTAACAGAAGATGGTGGTGTCAATGTTTTAAGGATTCCACAACTGCCAACAATTCCTTATTGTAAATCATGTAGTTGTGTTCCCAAGCTTCCATATTTTAAGAGAAATACCCTACAGGTCTCTCAACACCATCACCAGAGGTTTATAATAACACACCAGCCACAGCATATTTGGAGGCATCTGTAGAAACCACAAAATGGAGCTCAGGATCTACATGTCTCAACACAGGTGAAGACAACAAAAGATCCTTGACTGCCGTGAACAAGTTTGCGCACTCAGGTGTCCAGACCAAAGAGTCTTTCTGCTAGACAAATACAAGGGGGCAGCCACTTCAGACAAGTGTGGTGTAAATTTCTTCAAAAACGTACAAGTTCCCAAGAAACTTCAGAGTTGGGATACTGTTACAGGAGTAGCATACTCTTGAACTGCTGCTTCCTTGTCAGGAGCAATAGTGTGACCATCCTCAAAGATAATATTACCCAGGAAGGTAACCTTACACTTAAAGAATTCATACTTACTTCTTTTAATAATCAAGTTAGCCTGGAAGATACGCTCTACAACTGCTGACAGATGGGCCTTATGTGACTCCTCATTCAGAGAGAAAACCAAGATGTTTTCCATATACACAATGTCATATACACCCAGGAGGTCCCCCAAGACTGAATCAATTAACTGCTGAAGGCAAGCTGGAGCATTATTTAATCCAAAAGGCATGACGCGAAACTGGAAGATACCTTTCTTAGTCCTGAATGCTGTCAACCATTCCATTTCTTCTGTGATCCTAATCTGTTTGAAATCATTCAACAGATCAAGCTTTGAGAATACCTTTTCCTTCTCAACACACTAAGAAATTTGTGCCTCAATGGGTAAAGGGTAGGTGTCAGGAATAGTAATGTTATTCAAGTTCTCGTAATTAACACAAGGTCAAAGAGAACCATTGGATTTTTGTACAAACAGCAGTGGAGAGCAGATTAAAAAGGCCTTCTTATAGATATAGCCTTTTGCCAACATGTCTTGAGTCTACTCCTCTAAACATGTGTCTTCCTTCAAGGTCAAAGGATAAATAGGAGACACAATACAAATCAGATCAACAGTAACTTTAAAGTCAAAGTTGAACTGAGTATGCTTGGGGAGTACTTTGCCCCTAGTGGCGTCAAATGCTGTAGACCAGGGTTAAAGGCATGCTGGTAAATTCAAACTAACAGGCATAGGAACAGGAACAGACTGGATTGTCTGAGAAGAATGCTCTAATTCTGACATATCCAACAATGGAATACAGATGGATATGCCTGAATAGTGGTCCACTTGAAACTCATTTTCTTTTAGCAGGGTTGATACATTATGGCTGTGTCACCAGACTACCCCTAGGATAATAGGATACATAAGGGTAGATCAAATGGAGATCCTTGAAGTAAAAGACTGACCCATAACTATAAATGTCACTGGTTTCTTAAGCTAGAAAGAGGGAAATGTTTGAAAGTTTTCACCCCTAATAAACATTTTAGGGTGATACTTGAGTTGCAGCAAGTATGCGGTCTCAAAACTCATGAAGTTCTCAGAAGCATCTGTATCTAAAATAATGACTGGCTGATAGATGGTTTGACCGGTGTCAATGCTACCATAAAACAAGAAGAAACTAGAAGTAGATTTATTTGCAGCAAATGTTACAATCTCAGCAGAATCTTGCTTCTCTTTGGTGGTGCAGACAGCAGCTAAGGAGGCAGGGTGCTCCTTAAAAAAAATTGCTCAATCATTTCTTGGAAAGCAACAGGAAGGACAGGATGATCACAATCAATGGAAACAAGGAGCAGCTCTTTGGACTCATCTGTTGAAGACTTTGTGGGTACAACGTGCTGAAGCATAGCTAATGAACTCTCAGTGTCAGGATCACTCCTGACATAGCTCTGAATGAGGATCAAAGCAAAAAATAAGCACAGTCTAGTGCAAAAGGGGAATAATTGCGAAATGCCTGATTAAGATGACATTGCTTTATTAAGCATGATGTCATGGTTGCATAAATGACGTGATTCATGCAATCATATCTCAGCTCTTAATCAACGGATGCCAATGCCCAAACCCGCATTTAAGAGCTCTCAACAGCAACTACTATTTATCTTAATAAATTTAGTCAGGTTAAAAAGGCCAATCAAGAGCTAAGTCAAGCAAAAGCAATCCCCCTGCATGAACTCCTGTTGTATGAAATGATGTCATCCATGCAAGTGTATCTCAGCAAATACAAAAGCAAAATGATTGATCAGCCACACATTTTAAAGCTCTTCATATTTTGAGCATCATTTAATAATTAATAAGTACCCGTTAAGAGTTCACCTTGCGCTTAAAACTAATTGGAAAGCAAAACCTTGGGAAGAATTAATCAGATAAGTCCCAGAATTAGAGGATAAAATAGAAGCAGGCCATGCAGTCCTTGAACAATTCAGGAATAAAATCCAAACCCTGGCCATCAATCCTGGCACCAAACAATGGGGATCCAGGATCCAGACCACATATCTTGTTCCAGACTCTTGCCAAACCTTACTACCCAGTCTAAAATTAGACCTTGAGTGTCAAGGATCCAGTTTTGGGCAGCCAGCCTGTTGTTTCCAGAGGTGACCTGGGCCGGGTTTTCTGCAGGCAATGCCCACCACAAGAGGGGAGCTAACTTAAAAAGGTAGGAGACAAAATTTCTCACCCAGGACCACAGGCTGGCAGCTGGGATTATAGTGTCAATTACCCTTGTGAGAATGATGTACACAATCCCAAATAGCTTGCCAGTATGGTTGGTTGGGAGGTTTGGTGAGGAAGCAGGCATAGGTTTTGGGGTCACAGGTGGTTCCATGGATAGGTTGTAAGCAGGGGGATGGTTTAATTTTTCTCTGAACAACTTGGGTGTTGAAAATATCCACGGGCCTTGTCAGTTGTATCTAACTTCAGATTGTATGCGGGCCAAAAGGTCGAGTTCAAGTATCTTTTCCGGGGTGTAGTCATTGTATTCAGATTTCAGAGGGTAGTCGGTAAAATGAACGGGTCCAAAAGGTACACCAGGAGGACAGAAAACTGCGGGCATGGGGCAGGAGGGCCAGGAGATCTCAAACTGAATTGGTAGATAGCAAATACAAAATAAGGCAATAGCTGTGTGAGCCAAAATAACATAGCCTTTATTCAAAAATGGCAATAAGTTTAGTGTGCAGGGCCCTTTGGTCTATATAGCACCCCACCTCCAAACTTAATATTTTCCCTGGGGGGGTTCATCAGGGCATTGGGAAAGGCAGGCCTGGGGGAACTGGGTGCTTGGGCTCAAAGGCAGCAAAATGGCACTTGACTCAGGAGTTATTTCATTGGCCAAGAATCTCAATTTGGCTACCTGATTAACTTGCCTTAGATTTGTGGTCATGGAGTTGGGCCGCAGGACTATGCCTCTTCCTGGGGACAGCTCTTGATTGGCCACTGGTCTAGACTTCAAATTCATGAAGCTAATAGTTGCCGCTTTAGTACCTCCATTAGACGCTGTGATTAGTCTTCTATTTGGTGCAATGATTTCCTTTATTTGGCCTGTTTCACTGCACAGGCCAACATTCTTGGTATCAGTTTGTGGGGGCTTGATCTCAGAAAGATGCAGGCAGGCGGGCTCTTGGTCCATGGGGCCAGCAGCCCACAGGGATTTGGGTTCAGGGTTCAAATCTTGCCCTTGGGCCCGGGTTTCAAGGTGTAACAAATTGTCAATCCTGACATAATCCCCTTCTTCCCCCAAGGGCCCTCCCTTCTGGCCCTTTTTGTTCAGATAGAGTTGAACGGCTTCTTGGGTATTAGCTAGGTTGCTCAGTGGTTCCCAAGTGCTTTCCTCTAGCGGGTATCCTTTCCATTTGACGTATTACTGGGGTTTTGATAGTGGATTCTGTCACCATGTATGTATTCAACTTCATATTCCTTGGAGCGGCCTATTTGGATGGGTGGGGGGACTGTCTTAATCTTTTGGTGGGGAAGCAAGTTCCCATCTTTTTTGAACAACAGGGAGCAGTGAAACACATCATGAATCTTCCAGGAGGGGGGTTGTTCTAGCTTGAAGGCAACCTCACCAACTAGTTTGGTGATCTTGTGGGGACCACTTATTCTGTGAGCTAACTTCCTGCAGGGCACGTGCAGGGGTACATTCTGGGAGTCTAGGTATACTTTGTCTCCAACTTGTAAGGGTTGGCCTGGGGTTTTTTTGCGTTCAGCAAAAGCTTTGTATGTTTGCACTGTGCGGTTCAGGTTGGTCAAGCATGTTTTTTGTGTGTTGTGAATCTGTTCAATCCAGGAGCGCCCAGTGGTGTTTGATTCCTTTTTGCCAATCTGGGGGTCCCAGGTGGGGTCAACCCCATAGTTGGCTTTAAATGGGGACATGTCTGTGGAGGCATGGTCTTTACTATTGTAGGCAAACTAGGCCATGGGGATCATTTTGGTCCAATTGTCTTGATCAGCGTTGGCATAGCATTGAAGGTATTGTTCAAGGATTTGGTTTACTTGTTCAGTTTGGCTGTCCATCTGTGGGTGGTAAGAGGTAGATACACATAGCTTGATTCCCAAGTATTTAATCACTTGTGTTTAATAGTTTGACGTGAATTGGGGTCCTCTGTCTGTGATGATTTCCTCAGGGGTTCTGTGTTGTGTGAGGATGTGGTTGTGGAAGTGTTGGGCTGTCTCTGCTGCTGTGCAATTGGTGGTGGTTGGTACAAAGTATGCCATCTTGGTGAAACGGTCTACCATGACCAGGATTGCATTGAAAGAGAGGGATGGAGGCAGTTCTACAATGTAGTCCATGAAAACAAATCTCCAAGGTCCATGGGGTATATTCAAGGGTCTTAGAAGTCCTTCAGGTTTTTTTCTGCGAGTTTTGGTCTGCCCACAGGTCTCACACACCTTCAGGTACGCGCTTACATCTTGATCCATTTTTGTCCAAGCAAAGTTCCTTCTGATGCTCCGGAGGGTCTTGAGCCTACCTGGGTGTCCAGCCATCTCAGAATTGTGGTATTCTCTCAAGAAGTCTTTTCTGATGACCCCTTATGGTAAAAAGATCCTGTTGTGGAGCATTAGTGTTGTTCCCTTCAATGAGTAGCCTTTTTGGTAGTGGGCACTATCCAAGGATTTGGAGAGGTCAGCAATCATAATCTTGGTGAAATTGTCTAGTGTTTGGGCCCTTATTACTTCTGGTTTGCTGGCTCTGATTTTCATCAATCCCAGGTGAATGCCTATACTTGCTGTTTTCAAGAGGACTTGGGTGTTGTGGTTGCAAGTTTCTAGGTGGGTATGCACCAGTTCCGTTCTTCTACTTAGGGTGTTGGGTACCACGTTCACCTTCCCTGGCTTGTAGTCTATGGTCAGAGTGTAGTCAGACAGTTCTAAGGCCCATCTTGCTTGTTTTTGGTTAAGCTGGTGTGGTTTGAAGAAGTAGACCAAGTTCTTGTGGTCTGTCAGGACCTTTACTGGATATTCAGTGCCACATAGGTATCAGCACCAATGTTTCGGGGTATTCATTATGGCTAGCATCTCCTTGTCTTATATTGGATAGTTTCATTTGGCAGGCAGTATCTTCTTGGAGTAATGTGCTACATAATGTAGCATACTATCCCCTCCTTTCTGAAGAAAGGACCCCACTCACTTCAAAGTCATACGTGTTGGTTTCCAGTACAAATGGCTTGGTTGGATCAGGCATAGCCAGGACAGGGGCAGAGGTAAAAGCAAGATTCAAGGCTTCAAAGGCGGTGGTAAATTCCAGGGTTCAGAAAAACAGTACCTTGCCAGATAAAAGGCGGGTCAGAGGCAAGGTAATCAGAGAAAAGATTTTGATGAAATCCCTACAATAATTTACCAGGCCCAAAAAACTTCTTACATCTTTTCTGCATTTGGGCACTGGCCAGGAAGTTACTGCTTCTAATTTGTCCTATGCCATGGCAAACCCACCAGTTTTCACTACATATCCTAGGAATTCAACCTTGGACTGAAATAATTTGCATTTCTTAATCTTAGCGTGTAAGTTTGCTTGGGAGAGTTTCTCCAGTATAAGGTCCAGGTGGCGCAAGTGTTCCTTGTGAGACTTGCTGTAGATGAGAATGTCATCCAGATATGTCACACAAAAACAGTCAATGTATTCCCCTAGGACAGTGTTGATCATCCTTTGGAAAGTGCTGGGGGCGTTGCAGAGGCCAAAGGGCATTACAAGGTACTTGTACAGCCCATATTAGGTTTTGAAGGCCGTCTTGTACTTGTCTCTGTCCTTGATTTGGATTTGATTGAACACATCTCTAAGGTCAATTTTTGAGTACACCTGGACTCCAGTAAGTACATTGCAGAGGTTGTCGGCATTGAGGATGGGATAGCAGTTCTTCACAGTAATATTGTTCAGCTTCTGGTAGTTCACGCAGGGGCACATTCTGCCATCCTTCTTCCCTACAAACAGCATTGGTGACAAGCAGGGGGCCTTTGACACTCAGATGAAGCCCTTTCTTGTCATATCCTCCAAGTAAGCTTTCAGTGCCACTTTTTCTTGGTGGTTGCAACTGTAGATGGGGCTGTGGTGTGGTTGGGTCCCTGGTAGAAGGTATATTTTGTGGTCGTAGATTGAATCACTGGGTAGTTTTGTGGCTGCTTCTTCACTAAACACATGGTTCCATCTCTTTAGGGGGCAGGCAGTACCCCAACGCTGGGTTCTATCTTTATGGTCAAGAGTTTATTGGTAGGGGATTGGTCATGGCTCATGCAAAAAGAAACAGTGTCACAGGATTCAGGTCGGCCCAATGTGGCAGTTTGCTTGCAATAGTTCAGGATCAGGCCATGTCTGTCGGACCAGGAGTCACCCAGTATAAGGGGATGGGGTAGTCCTGGCAAGAGGATCAGGGACAACGGGTATAAATTGTGTCCAATGGTCAACAGAAGTTCTTGTTCACACTCATAACTGGTGTCCAAAGAGCTGTTTCCCATGATTACTTGTAGGCTACGCTCTGAGGCTGCCAAGCCTAATTCCTCTGCTAGGCTGGTGTCAATGAAACTTTCATCTGCTCCTGTATCAATAAAGTCTTCAATCTGGTGCTTGTTCCCCGCTACTTCTATGGTCACTTGGATGAATTTTTAAGACTGGGAAGAAGTTTTTATTTGCGCCAGTGAGATTGGGGCAGTGTTTTTCTTAGGGCAGGCTCTGGTCAAGTGGCCCACCTCGTGGAAGTGAAAACATAGTCCTTTGTGATAATGTTGTTGGAGCTCTTCAGGTGTCATCCCTGTTCTGTTGGGGGTTAGTGTTTGGGGTTGGCGGGTCTGGGAGGGGCCAGCGTTCTCTTGGTTCATGCTAAGACCCTTGCACAGGGAAATTAGCTTGTCTAGGCTGAGGGTAGGTGGGTGATGCTTCAACAGGTCCTTCATTGCTAGGTTGACTCCCTTTTGGAAGATAATGGCTGCCAGTTTGTCCTCAATTTGGGTGTGGGTTTTTAGTTTGAGGAATTTGTCAATAAATGCTTGGATGGGTCAGGGGCTTTATCAAATTTCTAACAGGGAATTCAGGGTGTAGTATCTAGTGTTGTGATCTTCCCCAGTGGCCATTAACTCAGCCTCAAACTTGGCTTAGTCTAAGCAGAATTCTACGTCTTCAGTTGTGGCCTTGCCAAACCAGTCTAAGGCGTCCCCCAATAGCATTGAAGCAACCCCAAGGATCTTCTTGGTGTCACTGGCGTAAGAGGTGGTGTTAGTATGGAAATGCAGGCGGAGGACCAGCATGGCACGTCAAGCTTCCTCAAGCGTGAGCTTCCCCATCTGAGGCATCTCTACCTTTGTGAGGGACTGGTTCACAATCACATTTTGCGCTTGGGAGGAGGGAGCTTTGTTGGGGTCAGCAGTAGTGGCGTCAGTTCTCTTTGGGTCATTTGGGTTTGCATTCTTCCACATGGAAGAGATCAGGTTTGTGGGCATCTTATAGGTGTAATAAGTGATTATCAATAGCAAAAGCATACAAGATGCCCTAAGAAATAACAACATCTTGGGGCTCAGGGTACCAGGTTTAATAAAGATTGCCATGATGTCAGGGATCCAGTCTTGGGCAGCCGGCCTGTTGTTTCCAGGGATGACCTGGGCCAGGTTTTTTGCAGGCAATGTCCACCACAAGAGGGGAGCTAACTTAAAAAGGTAAGAGACAGACTTTCTTACCTAGGACCATGGGCTGGCAGCCGGGATTATAGCGTCAATCACCCCTGTGAGGGTGATGTACACAATCCCAAACAGCTTGCCATTATGGTTGGTTGGGAGGTTGGGTGAGAAAGCAGGAAGAGGTTTTGGGGTCACAGGTGGTTCCATGGGTAGGTTGTAAGCAGGGGGATGGTTGAATTTCCCTCTGAACAACTTGGGTATTGAAAATATCCACAGACCTTGTTGGTTGTATCTAACTGCAGATTGTATGCAAGCCAATGGGTCAAGCTCAATGATTTTCTCTGGTGTATAATCTTTATATTTGGGCTTTAATGGATATTTGGTAAAATAAACAGGCCCAAAGGGGACACCAGGTGGACAGAAAACTGCAGGCAGTGGGGCAGGAGATCTCAAACTGAATTGGTAGATAGCAAATACAAAATAAGGCAATAGCTGCGTGAGCCAAAATAACATAGCCTTTATTCAAAAATGGCAATAAGTTTGGAGTGCAGGGTCCTTTGGTCTATATAGCACCCCATCTCCAAACTTAATATTTCCTTGGGGGCTCATCAGGGCATTGGGAAAGGCAGGCCCGGGGGACTGGGTGCTTGGGTCCAAAGGCAGCAAAATGGCACTTGGCCCGGGAGTTATTTCATTGGTCAAGAGTCTCAATTTGGCTACCTGATTAACTTGCCTTAGAGTTGTGGTCATTGGGTCAGGCTGCAGGACCGTGCCTCTTCCTGGGGACGGCTCTTGATTGGCCACTGGTGTAGACTTCAAATTCATGAAGCTAATAGTTGCCACTTCAGTACCTCCATTAGGCGCTGTGATTAGTCTTCCATTTGGTGCAATGATTTCCTTGGTTTGGCATGTTTCACTGCACAGGCCAACATTCTTGGTATCAGCTTGTGGGGGCTTGATCTCAGAAAGACGCAGGCAGGAGGGCTCTTGGTCCATGGGGCCAGCGGCCTGCAGGAATTTGGGTTCAGGGTTCAAATCTTATCCTTGGGCCCAGGTTTTGAGGGGTAACAAATTTTCAATCCTGACATTGAGGAAGACTTATGCCCATTTCCCCTACTGATAGTAAGCTATTGGCTACAACCAGGAATTGAAAATCCAGACCCAGATAGTAGAAGAACAAAGTCTTTTGAGATTCCCTGCTTTCACTTTCACTTACAAAACCTTGCACAGTGGGAGATACTATAAATAAACACCATTTGAATATCTGATAGCTAAGATATCATTGAAGTTCAACCCAATCTTGCTATCTGTTTTCCTTAATTAATTATAGAAAGTAAGTTATTCTGTGTCTTTAAAGCTGGGCTTTACACTCAGGGACAGCCACTACTGGTGCTTTGTTTGCCTTGGCGGGGTTGTTCAAAATTGCCAATTGTGCCTGATAAGAAACACAGGGAGAACAATCCTGACTCTGGCTGGAGGACACCACTGCAGAACAAGTCCCAGAAAACCAGGAGCGTGCAGCAGGTGTGGCTTCAATCCCCATTGAACCTTGCTTGGAAGTTGACAGATTTGAGAACAAAGAAAGAATTTGGCTTACCAGGGCCTCAGTTGTGGTTAACGGGGAATCCCAAACTGCCAAATCCTGGGCAGTCTGGTCAACTGCTAACCATAACACTGAGAGTTTATTCACCTCAGGAACATCAATTGTATGGCAGTAGGTAAGAAACTGAGGAAGGAATATTGAAAGCGGATAGTACCCTGTTGGAAGGTGTACAACTTACAATATACTTTGAGCTCCTCAATAGATACACACAAATTTTTCAACAAAGGGTACAAAGATGCACTTTCTGTCAAAACATGTGGATTGCGCTCCACCGCAGACAACAACCATTCACAAGCATCCTCAGAAACCTTTGTCATCACATGGTAAACTTGGTATTTGTGACTAAGGCTTGAACCAGAATAGAATGATAAAGCTGGCAAAACTTTACGCAAAATTTCATCAGTAGGTGGAGCAGGAAAATAATCCAGACGCCAAAATGACATGGCGCGGCGGAAATAAGAAACAGAAGATCCAGTCTCAACAACTGCAACCGGAGATGGAAACCAAAAATTAAAGAAAAGTCCAAACTGAAATATCAGAAAAGAACTGATACAAATAAACATGGTAAACGCAGATATCCTGATGGAACAGGAGAAAAGAAACACAAATTCATGACAAACTGCTTTCAAAAACTCATATGTAGAAGAGTTGAGTAATGTGACAGAAATCACGGGATAATATGAAGCTGTTTCTAAATGATGGGGAATTACCACCCAAATCTACATAAAATTAATGATTAACCACCAATGTGGCTTGAGATATTGTTTTGTGATATTTCCAATTGAGATACTAGGATTAAATAAAACAATTAATCCTAACCAAAGTAGCCCAAGATAAATGACCTGTGAAAGAATCAGAGTGTCTTCTGAATAAAATTCAGGACATTGAGATGCAACACAATTTTAAGTTTCAAAGACAGGGGTACAACTCCAAGATCAGCAGGCATGAAATTAACATTGGGTGGTGCCAACAACAAAGTTCCAACTTCAGGGCCCCATCTTCCAGTAATGATCCAGCTTAGAATCAGATTGTAGGGAATGTAGTGCAACAATCCAACTACAGGATGCATTTTAAAAATATAAATTAGACCAAGGGATATATGATTTTTATTGAGTAAATTTTTGGGAGTACTCAACTCTTAGAGTTGAAACAGTGAAAATTGTTCAATATATATCAAAAATTGACTAAGCAATACCACCTGGATCCTGGGCTCTTATTCCTTCCTCATTGTCAAGTGAGTATCTGGTCCAGGTTGCAAAGAACCCTTGGGTGACCAATTTCTGACAACCGTGCTGATAACTAAGATCATATCAGGTGATCCACAAATTACGTCAATTTATCAACGTCAGCTTACAGGGGGGAGTTGGATTCAGCCGGCAAAATGGAGCAGCTGTAACCCATTTGTGATCAACTGTTTGATTCAAGTCTGTTAAATCAGTCAGCTTTGTTAAAGTTTTCCTGGCTATCCAAGCTTTCCTACTTGGCTGAATAATCCCTGGCATTATGGAGCTTACTGTGACAGAAGCAGCCTTGCCATTATGTAGACCAGTGTTCTGGATGTTGGCATAAATCATCAAGATGATGTTCCAGAAACATACCTACATTACCCAATTTAGTGACAATCCAATTTTCTGATGGCTAGCCTAATTTACCATCAAACTGATTTCCTGCTGATGTTTTCATCTATCCATCCATTCCTGATCCAAGTCACCCTCCAGATCTCCATCCAGTGATCTGACTTGTGTTTCTGCCACAATCTATTTTGCCATATAGCCCAATCTATTTGTCAGGGAATTAGCCACTGACTAACTTAATTGTTTACAGTATTTTCCTAGCAATATCATGTCTTAAGTAACTTACAGTAAGGATTCAGGCATACAAAAACGGTTAAATAAGGAGCAGAATGGGTTTCAAACTCTAACCCCTAAAGGAAGACCCAGTGTTAGTGTACTATCAATGTTCAGACATGTATTACCTCTTTATATGGACTCTATTCATTTTTCTTTTGCTTCCACTTTTGCTCCTAGATTAGTGAATGTTAGTAGATTCAACAGAGACGTCACCTACCACTCAGATGATGATTGGCTATCTCTTCAGTGGTTTCTTTCTTTAAACTGGGTGGCTAAGCCAGCGGTTTTTGAATGTATTATGCTACTATACTACATGCAACTCCGCTTCTTTACCTTCTTGCAGATACAGAAATGGTTCTGTTGTCTCTGTTTCCTCTGTTTCTCCTGGCCTATAGGAATTATAACCAATCAAGTTAAGTAATCCCTTATACAAAACCTCTCAAAAGGTTTCTTCCTTAAGAAACCTGGGGGTTTACCCTCTTCTTCCCAATGAATATTTCCTTTATTTTTTATCTTCACAAGCAGTATTTAAGTCAGCTTGATTATTACTTTATTATTGTTCCAAAAATAGAGATTATTATTTCTATTCTATCTTGCACACACTTCTACTCTGATATTCTCTTAGAACCATGAAGGGAAACTACTTTCTGTTCTGGTTTCTATTCTCTCTACTGTCTGCTTCCCTTTTCTTTGAAGGACCCACCTGTACCACTGATTGACACAACTCCTACCAGATGATTCTCACCAAGAGGAGTCCCTGGCTCATGGGTGATTTAAGTATCTTTCTGGACATTGGGGGAGAAAATTCAACTATTGCTGTTCCACTTATAAGCCTTCCAAAGCTGATATTTCCCTAGTTAGAACCAGTGTGTCCTTCTACCTATTGATATACCTGGTAGGCTATTATCTCCTAGGAAGGTTTAGCTCCCTAATGAGTATATTTGCCTACCTAGGTCAGTTCATTCATCTTGCAATGATTGTGGTTCCCATTGGTTTGGTTATTGCAGGGCTAAATCTAGGGGCCTTGGCCCACAAGATTGGGGATTTGTTTCCTTTCAAGTGAGTCCCTGACACTATTATTCTCATAAAAGTACTCTTCTCTGAGCTACTCTTTGAAACTTTCCCAAAAGCTTTCCCCATTGATGCCCATAGCTGTTTGATCCCAGTAAACTTTTTCCACATTATTTCTCAAAAAAAAGGCTTGGTTGGAGTCTTGGGCATCTGGCTAACCCCCAACAGTAAGTCTTGGATGTGAGCAGCAGAAGAATTTATAAAAGCTTTACAATGTGGAATCCAGGCTTTACATTATCCTTGAGCTCGGAGATTTGCCAATGCCTTAATACTTGAGGTTCTCAATGTCATTACCACTGTTACTGCTTGATTGTTTGAATAGGTGGTTGGGATGAGGTTGGGGTGTTTGAGTGTGTTCAAGTGCATTTAAAAGTCCTTGTGGGATGATTTATTGGTTGTATACTGTGTATCATGTTGGGATTTTGGTTGTAAGGTTGAATAGTAAATGAAGATCAGGCCAGGTAGGTTTGTTTAATACTCTGCTGAGGTATCCAATAATTTGGTATGTTGATGAGCCTGGTACAAGGGGTTTGGTTGGGGTGTTGATGGGTTCACCATTGATATTGCTGATAAGGTTTGTCATCCCTTGGAAGATCTTTTCTATGTGCTGACACTGGTGTCAAGAAGAGGTTTGAGGGCCAATATTTAGAAGAGAGGTACATTTTTGTTGAGATATTTTTTGGCTTATAAAGTTGAAAGACATAAGTCAGAAATGTGGTATCAATAAAGGGCTAGTTTTGGGATTGTATCCTGGAAGTGATCCCATGCAAGATCAGGGATCATATTTAATCTTTTTATTTGGGTGACAGCCAGGATGCCAAAGTTGGATGGTTTCTCCATCTTTTGCACATTGGCACCATTTGTTATCATTTTATCAAAATCCTTGAGATGACTGCTTGGAATCACTTGAAGTTAAAACTATCTTATTTGAATACCTAACCTTTTATATTAGTACATATCTTACTCTTAAGCAGCTCACTCCTGGCAAGGCTAAAGTTGTGATGGGCTGTTACAGACTTGATTATAACTTTTCTCCTTGACTTGGGTGGTAAAATAGGATCCAATCTGAAGTGTGGATTCTTCAAATGTAGGGAATATGATTTCTCTATATATATTATAGTAAGTAAAGACTCTTGTGCTTCTGGAAAATGGGTTCACATGCTTGATATCTGGTGAGAAATTTCAGGCTGAAATATAGAATATTGGTTGTAAACTACTAAAGTGAAATGGATGCAGTATATTTTATTTAAAATGTTATTTTTTGTAAATTCTAAAGATGGAATTTAAATTGATTTGATCCTGTCCATTCAAAGATGAGATCAAATCCAAAACAGATTTCTTGATTGCAGCTTTCCTAGGGCATGATTTTAGTACAATTGGTTGCCACCTGGATCCACTGGAATTGGGCCCAATGGAGTGCTATACTTCAAATATTTGATATTTGCCTCAAGAAGAGGAAGGAGAAAGCAGCACCTACCTGTGTGGAAGCTCTCTAGAGCCAATCAAATCAAACAAGAGTAATGGATAGCAGAGAGAGATTGTTTATTTAAATCAAAGGACAGGGAATTTAAACCATAAAACTTTTGCAATCTTTTGGCAGATTCAAATCTAGCACCACGCCGGATTTATTCTTATTATGGATGGCTGCTTCATTATAAAGCATAGTGGTGTGATAGGCAGTTAGTAAATTTGAATTAAATTTTTTAAACTAAAGTTTTGAGTAACCCTTGGATAGACAAGAGGCAATAACCGTTAAGCATCGGTTGAGAAGTTTCTAAACTTTGATCGGGTATCAAACTGATTTGAACAGAGGTGGTTATTTGAAGGCGCAGTTTAAATTTAAATAGATTTTATATGGAATGCAGATTTCTGCTGAGGGATCAATGTAGCTTGTGGAGGAACCGAAACTTACTTGTAACGATTAGGGAATTGGTTTGTGGCAAGGAATCATACCAAAAGCAAGATGCAGGCAGGGGGATTTCCAACTGAGTGTTATAGTTTTGATTTGGAATTTAATTGTACAGTAGTAATTAAGCGGAGGTGTTTGGGTTGGAATGGGGATCTGCTGGGCCAATTGGCACCCTTCAAGATCAACTATGGTTCGGTTGATGGAAATGGCTAATAAATTCCTAGTTGAATTAAATTAGGGTTTAAAAGCATGGCATGTAAATGAATACTTGGTTATTCTGCGGCGTCTCACAAGACAATCAAGTCTCAGAGGAGGGGTATAAATTGCAATAGCCAACAAAAATAGCAATTATGAAGTGGTTGTTACTGGCAACAGTGGCAGCTAAAGTCTCGTGGTTCCCGCTGCCAGATGGATTTGATCAAAGCAAACCCGATGAGATCCTGCCGTTGATCCAGCGCGACGCCGAGGCAAAGAGAGAAGAGATCCCCTTCCAGGCAGTATACGTCTTTGGCGACAGCTGCTGTGACACTGGCAACCAATTTGCTCAATCCAAGCAAACGATGCCCAATCCAAAGTTCTATTGGAGGGGGCGGTTCTCTAATGGGCCGATATGGCCAGATTACCTGCAGGTGCAGAACAACGTGAATATGATCAACTATGCACACGGCGGAGCAACCATCAACAGCGCCAACTTCAACCATGGAGGTATTGTACTTTTAAGACGCTAATAACCATTAGATGATGTGCCTGACTTTGAGCGCCAATTTGTGTCCTTCAAGAATAGTCAGAGGCTTCCTGGGCCCAAGCAGGTTGCGCTGATTGATTTTGTTGGTAACGATCTCTTGGGGAAGCAAGTCAGTGCTGCTGGTGTTGCTGCAGATATGGAGCGCGTCATGCAGCGCATGGTTGACGAGACTGACTTGCGTAACTTCCTCGTGATGCTAACGCCTGTTGAAGACTATCATCGGCTAGGCTTCAACTATGCAATCAAGGCAATGGTTGAACGCTTCACGGTTAAAAACCGACCCCTTAATGTCCACGCTTACTCCCTTCCCCTTATGGACTTTTATACCCGGCTTCGCACGACTGTTCCTCCTCGCTTAAAGTATTGGAAGTCTGGCTCCTGCTTCAATCAGTTTACTGGCCTCATGTGCCCCGACCCAGGGAACCACTTCAAGTACGACTTGTACCACATTGGCACTCTGGCTAACCATGCCACCGCAAACTATATAGCCTCTGAAATACGTGCACGGTGGAATCCCTAGCATCCCTTAACCAACTTAAATAATTAATTCCAATATTTCATTTATCTGATTCCCATCCAACTGAAATAAAAATAGATCCGAAAAAAGCCTCCGAAGAGGGAATCATCTCAAGATTTACGTGTCATCCTTGAGCAGGGGCCATGCTAAACTTCTCTGTATCGTTACAATTTTGTCCAGTGTTAGAGGTCGCTAAGCGACATGACAGCATCTTGGGTCATAAATAGCTTATATACCGACTTGAATGGGTTAAAAAAAGACTTGTGGTATTTCAAACAGATTTGATTTCTCAATCGGATTCGAAATAGGCTTTAATAACCAACCAGATCAGTTGAGGCAATCACAATCCAAATAATACAAGTATTCAACTGATACAGCTTTTTTTGTCAACTGATGCAGCACTGCTATCAGTAGGGACAAAGACATCATTTTAATATCAATGTGGCATCATTTTCATTTGAGAAACTCCTGTCACTAAATATTTATATGCATCCTACTAAGATAAAATACACCAGCAGCCAAAACAGTTGCCAGAGATATGATGTAAAAGTGTTATGGTTTTCAGGCATGAAACATATAATACTATTATATCAAAAGCATGCTGCTGCTTTCTGAACTTAAGGTATCTCTCATATACATTTGACATGTACAACAGGCATAGTTGCATCTAGGGCTGCTTTGGCCAAGCCCCAGGCAGCCGCGGCCAGTTTCTGGCTCTGAGTGAGTCACCCTCTTCAAAGATTTATTTTAAAATGTTCAAATATATTACTATTCCGTGTAAGCTTTAGCGGCCAAGAGCCGGAAGCCGGCTGGAACTGAGCTGAAGCATCCCTAGTTGCATCCAGATGAGAATCTGAACCAAGGTTATAAAATTATATTTTGATATATAACTAAATGGATTTATAAAGGTGCCATGACTTTGAGGCCAGCAATAAAAATTGTGACAGCACATGTCAAGCTTTTACAGCTTAGTAGAATTATTCTTAATAATATTTTCAGGATTTACATTTTGATTTTAAGTCAATATGTATGGCAATATATCTTGTTACCAACCAGTGTCCTGTATGAAGATCTGGTAGCAACAGGCAGATAGAAAAAGGTAATCTTCAAGCCCAAGGACACAGTAACAGCCTATTATGCTATCTAACAAGTTTCCTCAAGTGCCAGCAAGAAAGGTCTGATGCTGGGAAGTGGCACCTGTGAAAAGAGATTTTCCAGAGCAGCGGAATATAGAAATAGAAGGGGTTTCTTACCTATACATGGATGACCAAAAATAAATGATTTCTCCCCTCATCAACAGGAAAACCCTTATATGGGCTTTTGGATGTCTTATTACCAGGAAAACATATGCACTTCTAACTCTTAATTAGTGTATATATATCATACTTTCAGTTTCAGACTCCAGAGTTAGACATACATATGCTTCAGCAGTGTGGGATATTAATTTTCATCTTCACTCTTTGCTCTATAAGAATTTGTTTGTATGCAAAGGACAACACAAATTTGGCAGGTAAATAAAGGGAAATTCCTTAGGTTAAAGTTCCTAAGGTCAAAAGTGCAAAAATTGAAACACTATGTAGGGTGCAAAAATTGAAAATATCAAAGATCAAAGTGCAAAAATTGAATTTTCAGAGGTTAACTTTGAAGCAGAAAAAATACAGTTTATAACATAAAACTATATATTTTAAAATCTTTACTAGACTAAAAAAACCCCAAGGAATTCATTTCTGCAATAAAAAATATATGCTAGATAATAAAAAATACTTAATTTGCTGTTTTTAAAAAGAAAGTTTATTTTAGTTTCAAAAGCAAAATTAGACTAGAATTTATATATAACTGTACAGTAGTTTTAAAAGCTATGGCAACTTGCAAAAATACTTCAGATTTAAACAAAATCCAACTCTCAGGTTAAAATATACACTCTGTTAACAGGGTTTATTGGCGTTAATGGGCAAAATGGGTCAACACAGCAACAAAGTACTCACATGTAAAGCAAAACCATTCAAAATACAATCCAAAATACATTGATTCACAAACAAAATGATGTGAGTTGAATTTCAGTGTACATATGGGACATTATTTTTCTTGTTATGCCTAGGCACCAGATTGGTTATTTTATAACTTAATCACATTATTCATATTCAAATTATTCAGAAAGAGTAAAATACAATCAATCCCAAATATTTAATTGATCTTGGGCTTGGGTGATTTTTTAAAAAATAATTCATTGATTTTATAATTGAAAATTGCAACTTATAGTACTACTGAAAATATCTTAAGTGCTACTACAAACCAAAAATATTTATGATGAGTTGCATGGGAGAGTAATAGCAGCCCCAAAGCTATAAATGCTATTACCCTATCTTTGGCTCATCATAAATATTCTTAGTTTGTTTCAGAAAAAAAGGTTGTTGTTTTTGAAAGACTGATAACTCTATTTAAAATACACCCTCTAGTAAGCTGCCCTACTTCATGAACTTGCCCCAATACACTACTAGCATCTTCTGATATTTTTGTTTCTCTGGTATCATCACGTGATTTCAAATGATAAAATATCTCAGAATATTCTGAGAAGCTTTCAAATGTTAAAGGTGAAGTATATAACTTCCCATCTTTCATCAAATATGAAAGATTAATGCGCAGATTTTTAACTTCAAGCTCTCTTTTTATAGGCCTAAATTTCCTTTCATAAATATAAAAAAATGCTTTTTGGGAAACAATTGAACCAGTTAAAGATGAATTGTATAATTCTTTTCTTCTTTCTTCTTTCTCACAAATATTTTTTAGATCATTAATGTTGTTAATATAAAGTACATTTTCTTTTTCCTTTAAAATTTTTGATATTACACCAAAGTGACCATCAACAATGCTTTTTCCATGGCATTCAACAAAACGGTTATATTTTATGGAACCCTTAATATATTTAGGTGCCTCTTTAAATAAGTAATATAAAAATTCATATGATCTAAAATGATTTCCATTATCTGTCCATACTTTTATATTTTTTATTTTTTTAAATCTATCTAATTTAAGAAGACTTATTAGACATTCACCTGAAAATAAAGAATCATGTGATAATATTTGAGACAAAAAATCATGATATTCATATTTAATTTTATTGTTTTCTTTAAAAACTAATGCAAACCCTAATAATGAGATTGGTTTTTTTGAATAAAAACAATTATTGGTCTCAATTGGACCACCTCCAACCTTTAAGTTTTCTTTATAATCTATAACTACAACACAAGACTCATCATCTAGTTCATTAATATCTTTTTTATATTCACAATTTTGATGAACATAAAAGTCTTGGTGCTGATTAATAGTCTTTAAGTCATTGTCTATAGATTCTGGTAATGGTAAGTTTTTACTTTCACATTCTTCCTTCTTTTTTTCTAGTGAATTTTTTAAATTACAAATATTGCACATATCGGTTTGTTTTTTACTTTTTATTATATTTTTAGGGATTAATTTATAGTAAGTGGAAATTGAAACTGAAATTTCATTTTTTATTTTCATATTTTCATATATATCTTTTTTTGTTTTAAGTAGAGAGTATTTAATTTCAGTTGAGTAATTACTCATCTCTTTTTCTATATCTTTATAAATTTTTTCAGGCACTTTTTTTGTAAACTGGCTTGTTTCAAAAGAATTTTCCAGCAATTTTTTAATTATTTTTTTAGTTATTTCTTTTTTTTAATGAATAGTTATTATTTTTTTGGCTTTTTTTGTTTAAGCTTACATTTTTATTTTTATTTATTTTTCTTGATTATTCAAACTCACTTTTGGTTATATTAAACCCCATATCATTAAGCTCTTTTAAAGAGTAACTGGAAGTAACCAGAGATCGCAAGGCTGGGAGATGTTTTTGGGGAGAAGATTTCATGAGATCCTTTAAGTTTTCAATGAACTCATTGCCTTTTTGATTTTGAATAGTTGGCAGGAACTGAGCTTTCCCAAATTCAGTTTGAGTAAGGAAGTGCTTGATGAAATTATCAAGATCATCACCAGCAATAAAGAGGAACGCCTTTTTTAACATTGCAATTCTCTCTCTTTTGTTGAAGCTCCCAAGGAAAAAAAGGGTAGCATGGAAGAAGTAAATTTAACTGAGGACATGGTAGTATTTTGAATCTGTAATTAGGTCAGATCTTTGATGTGTGCCTTAATGATGGAGTAGTTATGATCAGAATGTGGTCTTTGAATTGGGTTATTTGGATTAGAAGCTTTGTGGTACTTTAGCTCTTATATACCAAGCTAAATGACACCATTCTGAAAGAAATGGTGTGATAGCTTTTATTATAGTTTGAACTTGAATTTATGTTTGCAGAAATTAATTAAATACCTAGTTTTCATGCACAAGTGATATATGTGAAGCAGCTAAGCATTATTATTACATCATATCCTCTTTGTAATCAATGCAAATCAATTAAAATGATGTATTCAGTTAATTGTAACTCTTCTGCATATTTTTAAATGATAAAATATTAAAGAATTCCATTTAAAGAATGCTCAATTTGAGGTTCAAAGCTCACTTGAACCTTAAAATCAATCTAAACAGTGATAAAAACATCCTAACTTCAAACTATCATAAAATCCTAGAGAATTGAGCTTTTTAAATAAAATAAAATGCGAAAATAAAGCTCTCAATCTTTTTTTTAATTTCGTTAAATAAAAAACATCTGTTGTGTATTCAAAAAAGAGTATTTATTAGCTTTGAAGTGATCTACTTTATATCATTAGATATAATTATATAATAAAATCTGGTTTATAATCTTTTAAATTACTTTCACTTTAATATTAAGTATAGCATACATATTACAATTTTTACACTAATAGAAAGATAAGATTCTTAGCTTCATTTTGATAGTTTACAGTGTGAAAAAATATTAATTTTTCATTGAATTATTAATGTTTTAAATATAAATTGTGTAATTAGTTACTTTTTCAAAATCAAACTGTGTTATGCTGCAACTTGAGCAGCATGTGCATTAGAAAATGGCCTAATCTCTAAAATAATGACCCATATATTTATTGATATAGAGATAAAATTAAGTGCACCTATAATGGGTTCAGCGGTATGTACCCACCCTGTGATGGAGGTGGCGCACAACCTCCACTGCCACACTGTGGACGGTGGATACACCCTTATTAAAGTATTCACGCCTGCTGGTAAAAGGAAGGATGGTGAGGTGAGAATGGAGGAACAGCTTTTCTGGCAGGGCTGCAAACCCGAAGATGCCAACCAGGACCAGGGTGTCCTGGATGACGTGATCCACCAAGTCATACCCAGGGGGGACCTTCTTCCCGTCCAGTGAGAGCCTGGCCTTGTCAACTCCCAGAAGGACCCCATCCAGGTCCTCTACAGACGCGCCCATCCCAAAGTAGAATAGAAACCCCAGGTAAACAACCAGATGAAGCCTTTGTCTAGCAAAGGCTTCTGTAAACTCGCACAATTTGTTGTATACAGCGCTAATCTTCTTCTTGTGCTTGGTTTTGGCAAAGGTCAGCTCCATAGCTGAAGGGACTCCCGTCTTGTTGGCACTCCAGGCCAGCCCAAAGTCCGCCAGGAGGATTTTTGTCTTCTTTACAGCTGTTGCGTCTGCAACAGCCAATTTCAACACCGCGCGCCCAAATTTCTCCAACAGGTAAGAGATGGTATGCTCCAAGGGGTAGCAGAAGCAAGCAGCCACATGAGCCCAGCCCATCTCCAGTATATTCTTGAATGGGAGCGTTGCCAGGACGTCCCAAACAAGCTCAATGGAGTTTACATAGTAAACTCCACTGAGGTTAACTGGGTCCAGGCAGACCAGTTGGGCATCCTTGTAGGCAGTAACTGCCCACTAAGATGCCCCCTCACCATGCACAAGCCCAGCCAATGCCTCCCTGGACATTGGGAATATACCATGGATCCTGTCTTCAAGCTCCCACAAGACAGGGGGGACAGAAAAAGCTGTTTGGCCACATGGGTGGCATAGTTGGAGTAGAAGGTGGGGGGGACAAAAGGAACCAGGACCCGGTGGAGTTCACCATCAACATCTTCTAAAAAAAAGGTAAGTATTTAAGAATTTTTATTAATTATAATTTTTTGGGTACCTTCTTGGGTTTCTTCCTTGCTGGCGGCTTCAGCTGGCTTTGCTATTCTTGGCGCAAGCAGTTGTGCAGGCAATTTGGTATCCTCTGCCCTGGCACGCTTGGCGGGTTTGAGATGTTCATACATCTCCAGGTCATCAACCCAGACGGACGGCACAGAAAGATTGTATGCCTTGAACTGGAGGCCCTTGACCACAGTTTTTTGAATATTTAGTAAGCGCTCAATTGTCTTCTCTGGGGTGTCTGGCATTTTTGACATTAGTGCCTTTGCGGACACCTTGTCAATTTTGTCCCCAGTGAGGACGGCAGACTTCACTTTGGCTTTGACCTTGCGGTCAATGTCCTTTATTTTGGCAATCACCAAGTCAAGGTCTTTTAGCAGCTTCTCTAATTCTCTCATTGATTTTTACTAACCTTTCCATATGGGTCATTATTTTAGAGATTAGGCCATTTTCTAATGCACATGCTGCTCAAATTGCAGCATAACACAGTTTGATTTTGAAAAAGTAACTAATTACACAATTTATATTTAAAACATTAATAATTCAATGAAAAATTAATATTTTTTCACACTGTAAACTATCAAAATGAAGCTAAGAATCTTATCTTTCTATTAGTGTAAAAATTGTAATATGTATGCTATACTTAATATTAAAGTGAAAGTAATTTAAAAGATTATAAACCAGATTTTATTATATAATTATATCTAATGATATAAAGTAGATCACTTCAAAGCTAATAAATACTCTTTTTTGAATACACAACAGATGTTTTTTATTTAACGAAATTAAAAAAAGATTGAGAGCTTTATTTTCGCATTTTATTTTATTTAAAAAGCTCAATTCTCTAGGATTTTATGATAGTTTGAAGTTAGGATGTTTTTATCACTGTTTAGATTGATTTTAAGGTTCAAGTGAGCTTTGAACCTCAAATTGAGCATTCTTTAAATGGAATTCTTTAATATTTTATCATTTAAAAATATGCAGAAGAGTTACAATTAACTGAATACATCATTTTAATTGATTTGCATTGATTACAAAGAGGATATGATGTAATAATAATGCTTAGCTGCTTCACATATATCACTTGTGCATGAAAACTAGGTATTTAATTAATTTCTGCAAACATAAATTCAAGTTCAAACTATAATAAAAGCTATCACACCATTTCTTTCAGAATGGTGTCATTTAGCTTGGTATATAAGAGCTAAAGTACCACAAAGCTTCTAATCCAAATAACCCAATTCAAAGACCACATTCTGATCATAACTACTCCATCATTAAGGCACACATCAAAGATCTGACCTAATTACAGATTCAAAATACTACCATGTCCTCAGTTAAATTTACTTCTTCCATGCTACCCTTTTTTTCCTTGGGAGCTTCAACAAAAAGAGAGAGAATTGCAATGTTAAAAAAGGCGTTCCTCTTTATTGCTGGTGATGATCTTGATAATTTCATCAAGCACTTCCTTACTCAAACTGAATTTGGGAAAGCTCAGTTCCTGCCAACTATTCAAAATCAAAAAGGCAATGAGTTCATTGAAAACTTAAAGGATCTCATGAAATCTTCTCCCCAAAAACATCTCCCAGCCTTGCGATCTCTGGTTACTTCCAGTTACTCTTTAAAAGAGCTTAATGATATGGGGTTTAATATAACCAAAAGTGAGTTTGAATAATCAAGAAAAATAAATAAAAATAAAAATGTAAGCTTAAACAAAAAAAGCCAAAAAAATAATAACTATTCATTAAAAAAAGAAATAACTAAAAAAATAATTAAAAAATTGCTGGAAAATTCTTTTGAAACAAGCCAGTTTACAAAAAAAGTGCCTGAAAAAATTTATAAAGATATAGAAAAAGAGATGAGTAATTACTCAACTGAAATTAAATACTCTCTACTTAAAACAAAAAAAGATATATATGAAAATATGAAAATAAAAAATGAAATTTCAGTTTCAATTTCCACTTACTATAAATTAATCCCTAAAAATATAATAAAAAGTAAAAAACAAACCGATATGTGCAATATTTGTAATTTAAAAAATTCACTAGAAAAAAGAAGGAAGAATGTGAAAGTAAAAACTTACCATTACCAGAATCTATAGACAATGACTTAAAGACTATTAATCAGCACCAAGACTTTTATGTTCATCAAAATTGTGAATATAAAAAAGATATTAATGAACTAGATGATGAGTCTTGTGTTGTAGTTATAGATTATAAAGAAAACTTAAAGGTTGGAGGTGGTCCAATTGAGACCAATAATTGTTTTTATTCAAAAAAACCAATCTCATTATTAGGGTTTGCATTAGTTTTTAAAGAAAACAATAAAATTAAATATGAATATCATGATTTTTTGTCTCAAATATTATCACATGATTCTTTATTTTCAGGTGAATGTCTAATAAGTCTTCTTAAATTAGATAGATTTAAAAAAATAAAAAATATAAAAGTATGGACAGATAATGGAAATCATTTTAGATCATATGAATTTTTATATTACTTATTTAAAGAGGCACCTAAATATATTAAGGGTTCCATAAAATATAACCGTTTTGTTGAATGCCATGGAAAAAGCATTGTTGATGGTCACTTTGGTGTAATATCAAAAATTTTAAAGGAAAAAGAAAATGTACTTTATATTAACAACATTAATGATCTAAAAAATATTTGTGAGAAAGAAGAAAGAAGAAAAGAATTATACAATTCATCTTTAACTGGTTCAATTGTTTCCCAAAAAGCATTTTTTTATATTTATGAAAGGAAATTTAGGCCTATAAAAAGAGAGCTTGAAGTTAAAAATCTGCGCATTAATCTTTCATATTTGATGAAAGATGGGAAGTTATATACTTCACCTTTAACATTTGAAAGCTTCTCAGAATATTCTGAGATATTTTATCATTTGAAATCACGTGATGATACCAGAGAAACAAAAATATCAGAAGATGCTAGTAGTGTATTGGGGCAAGTTCATGAAGTAGGGCAGCTTACTAGAGGGTGTATTTTAAATAGAGTTATCAGTCTTTCAAAAACAACAACCTTTTTTTCTGAAACAAACTAAGAATATTTATGATGAGCCAAAGATAGGGTAATAGCATTTATAGCTTTGGGGCTGCTATTACTCTCCCATGCAACTCATCATAAATATTTTTGGTTTGTAGTAGCACTTAAGATATTTTCAGTAGTACTATAAGTTGCAATTTTCAATTATAAAATCAATGAATTATTTTTTAAAAAATCACCCAAGCCCAAGATCAATTAAATATTTGGGATTGATTGTATTTTACTCTTTCTGAATAATTTGAATATGAATAATGTAATTAAGTTATAAAATAACCAATCTGGCGCCTAGGCATAACAAGAAAAATAATGTCCCATATGTTTTTATAGCTTTTGCCCCAATAAATTCTGTATTATTTTGATATTATTGCCTCTTTGTTTACCTCTGTTTGTTTTCCTATCTACTACAATATCCCATCTTTTTTACCCATTGTGTATATGATTTACGTTAATCTCAATATGTGTTGTTTGCTTTGTTTTTTGCATTGCTTCCATAATTGCCATATTGCTTTAGCTCTTTACACAGCCCCTTGTGAAAATATTAACAACAATTTGGGGATCAGCTAAATTTAAATCTGGAAATTATATAATTTATTGTGTTTAGAGGAAGTTGTTGAAGATCCAAATTCAAAACCTTAATGATAAACTTTAAGCAAATCAGGAGCCAAGTGAGAAAGTGATTGTTATGAAATAAAGGGACATTCTATAATTCTTTGATGCATGTGTGCTAATTAATCTGATTGTCTGGTTGTTTTGCCATTGTGCGCCATTGCTGCTGTGGCAAGTTGTTGGTGGACTAGTGCCCAATCAGCTACTGGGTTAGCACTAGTTCATCAACAACTTGCCACAGCGGCAATGGCGTACAATGGCAAAATAACCAGCCAATCATATTAATTAGCGCACATGCATCAAAGAATTATTTAATGACCCTTTATATCACAACAATCACTTTATCACTTGGCTCCTGATTGACTTAAAGTTTATCATTAAGGTTTTGAATTTGGATCAGTAAAAACTTTATCTAAATACAATTAACCTATAATTTTCTAATTTAAATTCAGTTGATCACCAAATTTTTGTTAATATTTTCACAAGGGGCTATGTCAAGCGCCAAAAATAATATGGTAATCAAGGAAATAATGCCAACACAAAGCAAACAACACATACCAAGATGAGCGTAAAACATATACAAAATGGGTAAAAAGATGAGATAATGTAGTAAATGGGAAAACAAAAAGGAATAAACAAAGAGGCAACAGTATCAAAATAATACAGAATTTATTGGGCAAAAGCTATAAAAACATGAAAATGTTAGTAAAAAATCAATGAGAGAATTGGAGAAGCTTTTGAAGGATCTCAACTTGGCAATTGCCAAAATCAAAGACATTGACTGCAAGGTCAAGGCAAAAGTCAAGGCTGCTGTCCTTACAGGGAATAAAATTGAAAAGGTGTCCTCAAAGGCCCTAATGATCAAAATACCAGACACCCCTGAGAAGACAATTGAGCACCTACTCAATATTCAGAAGACAATGGTTGAGGGCCTGCAATTTAAGGCATACAATCTTTCTGCGCCGTCCGTCTGGGTTGACGACCCAGAGATGTATGAACATCTCAAACCTGACTAGCATGCCAGAACAGAGGATAAAGAATTGCCCGCACAACTGCTTGCACCAAGAATGACCAAGCCTGCTGAAGCCGCTGGCAAGGAGGAAATACATGAAGGTAAAATAAAAAATAAAATTAATAAAAATTTGTAAATACTTACCTGTTTTAGAGAACATAGACAGTGAACTCTGCCAAGTCCTGGTCCCCTTTGTCCCTGCCACAATCTACGCAAACTACGCCAATCATGTGGCAAGGAAGCTGTTTCTGTCCCCCCCTGTCTTGCAGGAGCTTGAAAACAGGATCCATGATACATTCCCAATGTCCAGGGAGGCATTGGCTGGGCTTTTGCATGGTGAGGGGGCATCTGAGTGGGCAGTTACTGCCTACAAGGATGATCACCTGGACCCAGTTAACCTCAGTGGAGTTTACTGTGTAAACTCCATTGAGCTTGTTTGGGACGTCCTGGCAACACTCTCATTCAAGAATGTACCAGAGATGGGCTGGGTCCATGCAGCTGCTTGCTTCTGCTTCCCGGTGGAGCACACCCTTTCTTACCTTCTGGGTAACTTTGGGCTCATGGTGAGAAAATTGGCTGTTGCAGACACAACAGCTGTCAAGAAGACAAAACCCCTCCTTGCCAACTTTGGGTTGGCCTGGAGTGCCAACGAGACAGGGGTCCCTGCAGCCATGGAGCTGACCTTTGCAAAGACCAAGCATGATAAGAAGATCAGTGCGGTTTTCAATAAATTATGCAAGTTTACGGAAGCCTTTTCTGGGCAAAGGCTTTATCTGGTGGTTTACCTCAGGTATCTCTTCTACTTTAGAATGGGCGCCAGCGTGGAGGATCTTGACAGGGTCCTCCTAGGAATTGACAAGGCCAGGCTCTCCCTGGACAGGAATAATGTCAGGATTCCCTTTCTTTTATTATTGCTTCTAGTTATTTTCAGGATCACTAAGACCATTTATCCAAGGCTTTGGTTGATTCACAAACAAATTTAATCCTAATCACCTTCTTTTCTTCATTCCCTTGCTCTACCAGTCAATTTTATCTAGATTAACGGTTAATTCATCTTTTCAAAATTACCTTTTATTCAGGTTAATTCTTTAACCCGCTATCTTTTTGCTAAGGTTAGCAACAATTAATCTGAACTCTTACCTTTTTCATTTTTCAAAGTGGCTTACACCAGCACTTTGGAGCTTGTTTTTCCGCCTTCTTGCCTGCTCTTCAATCCCCTGTTTGTTTTCTTTCTTAAACTAAGCATGCCAAGCAGTTTGCCATGTCTCCTAACTTCCCTTTACCTTCTACTTAACTTTTTAAGTTAAATGTAGTTATAATCATGTTTTCTCTGCCTCTCTTCACAGCAAGCTTTCCTAACCACCTTTGGTTAGAGTTCTTCATTTTTTTCTCACCTCAATTCAGATCTAAATAAAAGGCCTGAGTTTTGTCCAATCTCAACTTAAGTTGAGATTGTTTGACTTGCACCTCAAAAAGGTAATTGTTAGGTTTTGTGGCTTGTGTTTCATTTCTAATTTTTGTTTAAATTTTATCTTCAATCTTATGATTCCCTTTGACTTTCTATTTCATCAGCTAGGTAGTTTCTATAGTAATACCCACAATTTGATTGTTGATGTTTTTAATCCTCCAACTAGTGGTGAGCAATTCCCTGACTTAGAAATTGATTTTTTGACCAAGTCATCAGTCATTAAGACTGGACTCTATTTTATTTTCTTAGGTTTAATCAACCGTCTCAGCCCTTTTTTTACTTCCTATAAGCTTCTAGGAGCCCTAGTCCAGTTGTTACTACAAACCTTACCTACATTTTTGTATTTGACCAACATAAGTATAACTGGATTAAAAGCTTTAGTTTACAACCATCTTCCCCAAACTATGAGACCTTAGAAAGAAGGTCCCCTCCTGGGTATGACTCAGTGGATCACGTCATCCAGGACACCCTGATCCTGGCTGGTATCTACGGGTTTGCAGCCCTGCCAGAGAAGCTGCTCCTCCATTTGCACCTGACCCTACTCCCTTTTACTAGTCGCCATGAATATTTTTATAAGGGTGTATCCACCATCCATGGTATGGCGGTAGAGGTTGTGTGCCACCTCCATTGCAGGGTGGGTACATACAGAAGAACTCACTACAGGCGCTCTTAATAAATTCTCTCTTCCAAATAATTCCATTGCAATTTATATTATTTTTATTATAATAAAAATTTCTAATTCTTATTTTAGCAAACGGAATTTGCAGAATATATCCCAGAGAAAGTCTTAATAAAAGCATAATAATATATTTCAATAAAATCTTCTTCTGATTTGTACACTTACATTTCACTTTTTTGATTATTATATTTATTTGCCAAAAGTGATATTAATGCATTTGCGTAATCCAGTATCAAGCGTTTAGGATACCCTTAGATGACACAATAAAAAATGATTATAAATAAATTACTTACATCTATTGATTGTCCTGCTGAATGTGATTGCAGGCTTGGAAACATCTAAATATAAAATGATAATTAATAAATCTTGAATAGTAAATTAGAGAATATAAAAAATTGGACACACTAAGCCTTTAATTGATTGGCTTTTTGGCTAGGCACACAGGGATGAAAAAATCAGCGTGGCCATAGAATTTGGCCACAGTCTCAGCTGGGAGGGTGTGGATCCTTGCTTGCAGCAATTTAAAGAGGTCCTTGGTCCTAGTTGGGGTTCCTTGCTTGACAACTTGCTTGAGCCACCCTAAGACTTCCTCAATGGGATTTAGGAAGAGCAAATAAGCAGGGAAAAAGAGAAGGTGCAAATTTGCTGTGGTCAATTGCTGGGGGCCCACTGCGCTGTTGGTGTCAATCATTGGGAATTACTCTAGAATGTCAGCCACCTTGTGGAGACCAACATTGTCCAACACAATGACGTTAGTGAAGCCCGGGCTTGTGCGCCTCAGGTGCTCCTGAACTAATTGGAGGAATGATAGAAAGGTACAGCTGTTGTGGGAGCCCAGTATCATTTGGTATAGCTTGACCCCCTTTGGACCAAGGAGAGCCACCATTGAGTAGGCTGTGGCGCAGACTGCAACATGCCAATCCATCCCATCATTGGAGCCTTTGGGGACATAGCCATATGCATTGCACATAGACAAGGCAAATGCTGATTTGTCAATATAGTAAAATTTGACCGTCTCCTTGGCTTTGAGGGCAGTGTACGCCTCTGCGTAGTTTTTATGGGTCTTGATGTTGGTTGGGCTATTCTGATTGTACGGAGATACCCCAAGATTTTTCCAGGAAAAGCACATCTTCTTCAGAAGATTGTAGTAAAAGGAAATATAAGCCTCAACCCCAAAAGTGGACTTAACCATTGCCTGTATATTTGCCAGTTCAAGATGGCAATTCTGAGTTATCAACTGGCGGATTGCCCATTTGTGCTCCTTGGTGAGCATGGTTGAAACACGCAAGGATTTCTCTGCGGCAAGGACTTGGCCAGTATCAATGAACTTGTTGAAGGTCTTCAAGGCGTACTTGGGATCCACCCCAACAAGAGCTGCAGCCACCTTGTAATCACCAGATTCACACATTAGCTTAAGCAGGATGATGCGTTTAATGTTGGGGATGCGCTTCTGAGTGGGCTTTTTAGCGGTGGGGATTGACTTGTTGGCATTGGGAACAACACAGGGCATGAGCACCTTGGTGTAGAAGGCTGCAACTTTCTTTAGCACCAGCTGTCCCTTGTCAGTTCTGAAGAACTCAGGCTCCTTGTCCTCTTCCTGATTGCCATCACTGACGTAGGGCTTGTAGCTAGTATCAAGTACAGGCTTCACCTTCTCCAGCATGGCTGATAGGGCCAACTCTTGCCAGTACACAACATCAAACACATATGAAGTAAGTTCTACCTCCTTGTTTCTAACTTTCTTTGTAGTGGTGACCTTGGTGGGCTTCCAGGTCAGCTTTGGGACCCAATGGTTGATGCTCTGCACCCTAGCAGCTTGTGCTCTGTGAACTGGCTGTGTCAGTGCAGCGTCACTATGGAACTCTCCTCTTCTCTCCTATCTCCTTCTTGAGTAGGCACTTGGGTTGCACTAACTCTTTTCTTTGACCCGCGGGGGCAACCACAACCACGGCGCACAACAGGTGCAATGGTAGTCTGTTGCTGTGTTCCTTCCATTTTGAGAATTTAATAAAATATTAAATAAATTTCAATTAAGTTACTCCATATTTTTAATTTTTGATTTTATCTGAATATGGATATTTAATTAATATTTTTCCCACCCAATATCCCAATTATAGATTTTTTATTTCTTAATTAGTTGTTTCTGGTTTTACAACACCCATTTTAGAATACCTGAAATGATTTCCACCCATTTTCCCAGATTTACACCAAATTCAGCACCCAACACAATATTTTTAAAATTTATGTCTTGGATTGTGTGTCTTATTTTAGATACCTTGGTATAATTCATGATTACAATCCATTGCACACATTGCGTGAGTGATTTTGTTTACATAGTGAGTTGCTATTGTGTTTTGTTTGTGGATTGAGTTTTGACTCACCTTGCTTGGGTGTATTTTGTCACCTAGTCACATAGTAAACATATGTACACTGAAATTCAACTCACATCATTTTGTTTGTGAATCAATATATTTTGGATTGTATTTTGAATGGTTTTGCTTTGCGTGTGAGCCCTTTGTTGCTGTGTTGACTCATTTTGCCCATTAACTCCAATAAAACCTGTTAACAGAGTGTATATTTTAGCCTGAGAGTTGGATTTTGTTCAAATCTGAAATCATTTTGTTTAAATCTGAAGTATTTTTGGTTATCACCATAGCTTTTAAAACTACTATAATCAGAAACAGTAATGTCACAACATCTTTGATTACTCCCTCTTGGGGAATTAACACCCCTAGTAAATCACCGAGCGGCTCACTGAGTGTTTCACCGCCCAGTCAATAGACTGTTGGCACCATTATCAGTTAACCATCTTTTCCATGGATCACTCAATCCAGGTCCTAAATGGAACATAACTTGATTAAGCCTTGTGACTCAAGAGAAACATTACTTAGATAAGCCCCATGATCTCCATGACGTACATGCACAACATGTGGCTTGTCATGATACTATATAATATTCTATACTCATATCCAATAAAGTATCATTCTCTTCTTAATCTTCCCCTTTATTTTGTTTATTATACTTCCCAGTGGTAGCACAGGTAGGTTATCCATACCTACCCAACTCAAAGGAAAAATTCCTCCCAAGAAAAGAACCCAAACAATGTCACTCCCTAACAGCTGGAGAGATTACAAAGTAGGATAAGACGTTCCCCCAGGCCTTGTCATCTACAATAACGTCCTTGTACCCATTGACCAGTACAGCGCTCTCAAAGCCCGCAGACTGTTCCCTACCATACCAACCACAACAGCGCCTACACAACCTGAGATACCCAACATTGTGTTTCAATGCTTACATACTGCTGAGATTAGCGCCTTTGCAGGACTACACCGTGAGAACACCTCTCTTTGGATCAACAGCACTGAGAGAAAAATCAAACAAGTGGAGTATCCCCAAAGACTCTGGGTCAGTGAGATTGCCCTCTGTGTCACAGGGACTGCTTCACGTTTTGTAACCAAATGGCTAACCCAACACCCTGACCAGAAGGAAAATTGGGAAGTGTTCAAGGCCACATTCCTGAAAAGTTCTACATGAAGGACTCAGACATGGCAATTATGACCGAGCTTCAAACCTTCAAAATGACAGGAACCATCAAAGAATACATTGCCACATACAAAGGACTACATGACCGTGCACCCAACACCATCAATTTTGATGAACCTGGCCCGCGCCTAGACTTATGCAATGGCCTTCCCACACACATTAGACGCCAGTTTGACATGACTTGCTGCAAGAACCTTGAGGATGTATTCCTAGAAGGAAAACACACAGCTAAGAAGTCTGACAATCTACATGCCACCAACAAGCGCAAGCAAAACCCTGCAGCTAAGAGAGAGCCTCTCCCCAATAAGCAAAACAACCAAGCCAGCAGTACCAATCCTCAAAATGGAAATCACACTGCACAAGCCAACCAGGCCAGCACCAAAGATACCAACAAGGAGGGAAAAGCTCAGGGGAGTGCTTAGGCAAGCCACCCTCCCCCTCTTTACAAGACTTGTACAGAGAACAGGATGTGGACTTAATCACCATGATCCAGGTTCCCTCCAGAGATCCTCTACTGTTTGCTGCCCAAACTGGAAATAAACTCTCACCTATCCTTTCTTTTTTTTGCAGATACCAGGGCACAGCACTATTTGATTCTGGAGCCAATCAATCACTCATTAACAAGAGTTTTTCAGATCTCATGAAGTTACCTACCATTCAAAGTAGCATCAAGAAAGTCATCATGGCGGATAACCGCAGCACACCAGTTACCCACAAGACAAAACCTTTCCAAGCCCAAGTTGGAGACATGCAAACAACAATTAGCAGCCCCATCATCCCAATCCCCAAATACAATATCATACTTGGATTAGATTGGATGCAAATGACAAAGCCTCACATCAACTGGGACAGTGCCACCCTCACCATCCAGCAAGGAGAAGTCCACCATCATGTGTACCCAACACATCTTGACACCCTCATGAGGGACCACATATTTGTAAAGATCATGGAAACAGAGAAAGAAACAGACATCAGCAAAATCAATTGGAGCACATTTATGTATATACGAGGTCATACACTTCAAAAACACAGAAACTCAACACAAACAGAACCCAATTATAGACCAGCTAGTTAATGAATTTCCCTCTGTATTCCAAGAAACATTACCTGGACTGCCCCCTGATTGGGGTATACAACACAAGATCAGCCTAAAAGGTAGCGTGCCTAAGGCACAACCCATCTAATTCCTCACACCACAAGAAGACGACGCCCTGAAGGCTTACCTTGACAAAGCACTTGAGAAAGGCCCCATCAGACCCTCAAAGTCACCCTTTGGTGCCGCTGTCTTCTTTGTGATAAAGAAAGATGGAGGCCTCCGCCTAGTCACTGACTACAGGGCCCTCAACAAGATCACAATTAAGAACAGGTAATCCCTGCCCCT